>SNQJ01S0111256.1:50632-71238 GCA_010110895.2 Picea sitchensis | reverse complement strand
GTTAAATAGAGTCTACCATGTTCATGATCTGACTTTACACCGACGATTCCTTAGGGTACGTCTCTTAGAATGAAGCTTTGATTATATTACATATTTTCATGTTCCTAGGAGATTAAACCAAGTTACAGATACTCTAGCTAATCAAATTTTAGACTGTCGTCTCGCACACATATAAAAAGACATACACATAAACATGTAAATACATTTTTAAAGGAAAATATGATCCATAAGACATAAAAAGACATAAAAATCCATATATAATATCATAATCATCAGAGTACATAGGTGGATGCAAGCACCTCAAAAATATGACCAGTAATGAGTCATGGGGCTTATGCCCTCAAAAATATATACAAGTAGAGCTCTTGGCACGTGAAAATTCTAGACTACCTAAGGTCAGGGCCTGTGGGCCCTGTTGTAATAATAAATAGTGTTTTCCGAACACCAAAATAGTTGGACCCACGTCTATGGTGGCCCCACTACATGAGGCTACATAGACGGTGGCAGATCCTCAATCTCTTTCATGGGGACGGTGCAAGTGAGCGAGGTAAAAATTTTCTCAAATCGTCTCAAAACCCTCTCAGCCTCACCGAATGGAAGCTCTCCTGTTGTTGTTGGTCCCCCTGTGGCGGTAGGTGTGGCCCCTAGCCGAGGACGATGCCTGTTCCTCGCATAATCCACAGGTCGCACCGGTCCCACATCTGCACACAATAGACACATATCTGTCAAATACTCTGGTATAAAAAAAATGATATATATAAAAAACAACATAAAAATTATATATGTTTCACAAAAAAAAAATGATGCAAACATACCCATCTCGCCTCGCTCCTCACTTGGAGGTATAGGGATCTCGAGATCTCTCGAGAAATCAATCCCAACATAAGGATAATCCTCTATGACTAGGATCTTCCACGACAACCAAGAAAAAAATTCATCATCAAAAGACTCATTGGTCCTTCCACCACCCTGTCATGGTAGCAACATTGCCCATCTGCAAACCGCAGGAAGAGAGGTCTGATGTCCTCGTACCACCACTCGAGGACTGAAACTAGGAACTCTTTCAAATAAGAAAGAGAATAGAATCGTCCTGAACCCAAAGTTCCTCTGCGTCCACAACCAACAATATGTCAGATTCCTCTTCATACAATCCAACAATGTGGTGCTCCAGTCAAATATCTGTGCATTTAAGCACTGGACTGCACAGTTCATCTGTGCATGAGACGCCTGATGTAGAGCCACCAAACCAGTCATCTGCCCAATAAGCAACACAATCGCCTGCAGTGATAAATCATTGATCCTGCTTATTGGCACCTACTAGCTCGATCGGTCTGTACCTGCCTCACAATAGAGTCTTATCAATTTCGATATATTGTGAGGCCCAGAAGGAAATGTTCAGAAATTGACTGGTTCCCCTCTCCTGGAGAGGCCAGTCAAAAAACATATATCTTCTGTAGCAGGCACCAACAACTACCCCTCTAACGTAAAATCATCTGCTTTTGGGTGCTAATATTCAACCAAGGCATTCAATAGCCTAGGTTGTGCTCTCATGAAAGGACACAGAAAAAACTTGAGCAAGACACATTGCATTAACGCTGCCACAACGTTAGGGTCTTCCCCAACTAGTGCACTAATATCTTCATGCTCTCATTCTCTCAATGTCCATGCGGACTGTTGTGATGACAGTCACGTGTACACGTGCTCTGACATCAAACAAAGCGAGTGTACATTTGGGTTGTCATAAGATAGCCCGCGTGGATGTAGGACCGACCTTTTAAAGGTCGACGCCCACCCAAAAAACTAAATTAAATACATAAATGAAGAATTAAAAGGCAAGAGGAGGTAGTTTATACTTACTTGGTCCAGACGGATGGTTGTTTCATCCAATGTAGCTCCCAGAATCACCACTTTTATCAAAGGGGATTTTTGCTCGAGAGTCAATTTCCAAATCAACAATGGTGACAATGAGCTACCAGCTTCTATTTATAGACTTTTTGGTCCTTTTTTGTGACCTTTTTGGCCCCCCTTATCATTTTCTCTAAATTGAAAACCATTTAGAGTGATTCAAGAGTTTCTATGGAAGGTTACGTTCAAGTATCAGGACATTTTTTGGAGTTTTGGGTCACTTTTGATGTTCCGTGGGTAAAAATCTCAGATGGTCAACTTGAGCATATAAGTTAGGTTTCCACCCCTACTTTTGTATCGTGTTGTCTTTATCCCTTTTCCATAGTATCGATCCCACCAAGTTGCGACACATAATCATCATTGCTGCTTTAGAAGTGTCGCGATTTGGTGGTAGAGCTTACTGGAACTTGGATGCCCTAGGTAGATCCTGGTTGCATGATGGTGTCCATGTTGTCACTAATGATTGTAGGCTCGAGAGTCCTTTTAGTTTTGCCTGATTATGAGTTTGAGACTCATTTGCATGACTCTTTATCACTCTTGACCTCACCCTCGGGACTCCTAAAACATAATGGGTCTTCTTTTAAGCGCTTTTCAGACCCTCTAAACATGAAAATATTGTCGCCATCTTGTGGCCTTTCACGCTCGTTAAACTGAAATTTGAAGTCATGTATATCCAACGGTAGTTTACCCCTTTTTCAGTCTGGACGGTCAACTGTATGAACAAAGGTATACTCTAGAGGCCTCAGATCTCTAGAAGAGTACTGTCAGGAATAATTTTAACCCTTTTTCAGGCTTGAGGGACTAAATTTATGAAAACGGAACCCCCACGAAGTCCATAGTTAAGCTCTTTTAAGACTCCCTAAAATTGAAAAGATTGTCGAGTGACCTTATTCTTTCACACTCATTAAAATGGTCCAAAAGAACATTCCTGACGGAGTCCATAGTTAATCTTTTTTCAGACTCCTTAAAAATGAAAAAAAATGTCGAGTGACCTTGTCTTTATCACACTCGTTAAAATGGTTTTGAATAGATGTCTGGTCGGTGCTAGTTTACCCATTTTTCGAGCTGAATAGACTATATTCGAAAGAGGTACCCCATTGGAGTCTCCTTTTACATTTTTTAGACTCTCTAAATATGAAAAACCACCAAGCTTACCTTCTCTAGGCTCGTTAAAATTACACCGAAGGACGTTACCATTGTGTGTTTTGTTAACCACATTTGCATACCTACGTATTTGGCCTAATGTCGGCTCCATGTTTCTCTCAACTGAGTCATCTGAAGCATGCCTTATATGCAAGCCTTGTAGCACTTTTCCTCTACGTCTTGACACCTTTGGCCCCTGGAGGATTTTTCTCGAGTGTCCTTTTCCTGCATATGTCCCTTTGCCCTGAGTATCCCTGTGTTCTGTGTGCTTGGAACTAGTATGTTTGCGACACTTGATCCTCCTTTGTAACGTAGCATTCTTTTATTCTTTTTCAAGATATCCAACATTATTGAAAAAGACAAAAGAATCAAATATACCCCAAAAAGAGGAAGGGAAAGTATTTTGTTTGTATTGGCAGCACAATGAGTTTCCCTTGGATAAAGCACATCCTTCCGTTTGTCCATCAATCCCTGGGATTTAATATGACCTTAGGAAGTTTTTCCCACTACATTGAGCAGTGTCTTCCTCTATTTGGTTATTCTTCCAAACATATGGAGAGTTTGTGTTGCCTCCTACCTCATGAACTTATGTTAAGGCCATGCTACCCGAGTCTCATCTTTTTTCGTGTTATTATCGAAGGGATTTTTTTCTAAGCCTGAGTCGGCCCCTCTACAGTTTGTCTCTTTCTCTCATGCTTGACTATCCCGAAATTCCAATCAAGTCTTTGTTCGAAATCAATGAATCCTTTAGTCTGATCATCAAGATTCTCTAGTCCATGACTGACGAGCCGTCGAAGACCTCTGGGTTGTGAAGTCATACACTCATATTACACTCCTACTTGAGTTTTGAAGATTTTGAAGTTCTTGCTCGAGATTTGAAGACCTCATCTCCAACAATCAGGCCTTATCAGCTTCTACAAGATGGATACTATACATGTATATATTTTTGATTTCAAGATGTAGCTCCACTGTGGATCGCTCGAAGCTACACTTTATATAGTTATATGACATGGATATACAATGTATTTGATTGGTATCCATGATTTTATTTCATCCCAAGCATGGGTATGCCCACCTCGGTGAGACAATTGTTATTTTGCAGATGGTACCTCCTGATTTTTGGTTCCTGGGCTCACTTGTTTGGTATATTGGTGAAGATTGATAATGTATTTTGGCCATCAGATGCTCTTCTGACCTCACACATTAGGGGGCATCTATTATAACCCTAATTTGAACCAGACATGCTTACCTGGCATCAGGCCATCTCAGATTCCTTCTTTTCCAAAACATCACCAAACAACTCTTCTTAAAAACCCCTTTTATAAAGGCCCACGTGCCCTGCTCCATTATTGCATGCATGTACACGCTAGCTGACCCAAGACAACCCGCGTGTACTTACAAAAGCACGAAAAAAGGAAAGTTGATGATGGAACACATAGCTTTGGGTAAGTTAACTAAACCTTTTGGCCATGCATGGCCGGTCATTCGACCAAATACCTAGCTCCTTCTAGCCTATAAAATAAGGGATAAGGGTCCCATTTGAGAGGAGGAAAATCATAGTAAAGAAACTATACCCGATTGAGCATTCCCTTTGTCCCAACCTTTATCCATCCTTTTTCAAGGAGAAGTTTAGAGAAAAGTAGTTGGAAGACATTTGAAGAGGATCTCAGGATCAGGATTGAGGAGCAGTAGTTGACTTTATCATTGTAAGGTATCATTGCGAAGTTAATAAAATAATTGCTTTTCCCGTCCCGCCATATGAGATTGTCATTATTTGAATATTTATTGTATGATTGATTAAATATCTAACCCATTAGTTCATAGACCAAATGCATGTGGAGTTCTTGGTTTGTCTTCTGTGAATGTAGGTTAGCATTGGGAGGAGATTTGTAGTCAAAGAACGACCAAGCGTGAAAAGGGATCAACATCAAACACGAAAAATAAGGTACGTCAACTTAATCTCTTGAGCCTTGTATTTACATATGAGTGATGGGGGTTTAGACACAGGATGATGGTAAGAAGTAAGAATCTTTAGTTCATTTATGCATGCATGATAAAAACCCTCAGTTCTAGTCTGTAGGAGGGATTTCATACCCACAACAGGTGCACCTGGAAAACCTCACATGAGAAACTGCAAATTCCACCACAAATCAATCTATGTCCCCTACAAGCACAACTAGTTGCAAGAAACATTCCTAGCCATCATGGCAAGGACATACTCAGATGGGGCCATTCAACCACAGGCACATTCAACATATCAGAAGCTTACTACTTAAAAGAGAGACAAAAAACCATACCTCAAGAGGATGTTTGGGGAAAAATATGGGATATGAAAACTTGGCCGAAAATCAACACCTTTCTTTGGTTAGTGGCACACAATAGCATCCTCACCTGGGACAATATCTGAAAAAGAGGATTCCTTGGTCCTTCTTGGTGTCATTTATGTGGATAGGAGGAAGAAACACAAAATCACCTTCTTAATCTTTGTCCTTACAGCTCTTGTATTTGGGATCACAGTGTCAGTATCATGAGAACTTCGGACATAAATTGCATAGGCTTAAAGGAAACCATAGAGGGATGGAGAAGCTCGATATACTAGTCACCCATCATCAACAGAATTTTGCAACTACTTCGAGGCTTCATCCTTTGGAACACCTGGAAAGAAAGAAATGGAAGAATCTTCAGATCGACCACGCGAAGTTGGCAAGACGTTTGGCATTTAATCCAAGCAAATATCAATGAAACCCTCAGGATACAATAGTGGATAGAGAAGGACCTCACACCCCCTCTGAATGAAATCCTCATCCTCCAGGATTGGAAGATCCACTTCATTCCCATGCCTGAACGATCAATAACAACTGCAGGAAGTCACACAAGCCTGACCCACTGGGAGGCTCCACCCAAAGACTGGTTCAAACTCAACTTCGACGATGCCTGCAAAGGGAACCCGAGTCTAGCAGGATATGGGGCAATCATCAGGAACGACAAAGGTGAAATAATACATCTTCTTGTAGGTAACATGGGACATACTACCAACAATGCTGTAGAAATTTGGAGTCTCCTTCACAGACTGCAAGCGGCTGCAAAGCTAGAGATTTTTCCACTCATAGAAGAAGGGGACTCTCAAATTGTGATTAACCTTCTCAAGGACCTGGTTAATGGTACAAACCCAGAGAAAATATCCCCAAGCTGGAGACTATTGAATGGTCTATACAGAATAAATTCAATCCTTCAGCACCGATGGATAATCATCCCGTCACATGTCAAAAGAACAACCTATCAAGTGGCTATTTGGCTAGCTAATATGGGAGTCAAGTTGGGGGATGAGGTCCTCTCCTTCTCCCCTGATAGTAATCCCATGAACCTTGTCATCATTGCTTGCAGGAACCCATCCCACACTAAAGACCAACCCATGGATGGAGTGCCTAACTGAACATGAAGGACACAAAACAACATGGAGCCACCTGGCCAGGCCACATGTCCATAGGTGGAAATCTCATGTAACATCCATACTCTCAGCAAAGAGCCACTTGGCGAAGCCACTTTTCCATGAGTAGCAGTCTCATGTCTCGTCCCTCGGGCACTTGCTAGATGGAAAATTCTCCGCCGTCACCTTACCTCCAACACGCGCACCCAACAACTTACATGCTTTAGCACCTTACCTCCCTCATGTGAGTCTTCATGGAACTACATGACGAGACTTATCAGTCACCTCCGTGCTAGTTTGTACAGTTCTCTCATGCCTCCTTTTTTCAAAGCGACCTCGCGGGAGGTCATTTCACCCATAGCTATGATCCTTCAACCTGGCGCGTTTCTTTCTGGAAAATTTGGGAGTTTGTTGGTGCATTCCCTCCCTCATGGTGGCTTCTGGTGTGCTTAAACCCTCTTTTCATGCCATAGCTTAGGGGTATATCAAGGCGTGGTGTAGCCTGGTATCGGGCCCAAGGTAGGTAACCTCCTCCTTCAGTTCAGTCACGCACGGCCCATAACCCTTCTCCAACCTTTTCCCCCCACTTCACTTCGGATTATCCCCCTCCTTTGGCTCCCATGGACGCCCAACCACCGAGAGAAGTCTCTTCCCCTCCCCTTACCCTCTTAGTCAACCCTTCTTCATCAATTCTGAAAGTGGACCCTGAAACTAGCCTCTTCCCCCTTTCAAACCCCTTCAGTTGTAGAGTTGAAAGGTTTGATCAAATGGGTAATTCAATTGGCTACACACCACCTCCCCCTTCACCCCCTCGTCCCGTCTCCATAGTTTCTCCCTCATCCCCACACCTAGACTCTTCTTCCTCCTCCCCTCTCTCCCACTGGCCTTCTCCTTCGATTTTCAGGGACATAGAGCTCTCGACCACTCTTAACAACATCAAACAAAAGATGAAGGACATAAAAAAAACCATGCATGAAGTGCAGTCAAGGGAAGATGATAGATGGTGCAGGGTGGATAATGTGATGGAATTTCTGCAAGCCCTGAGAAGGGCCATGGCAGATCGAGAAAAAGGGAAAACACAAGCAACACAAGTCTACGTCGGACCGTGTCTTGGCCCAGGTCACTAATACTTCCCCATGTTTTATCTTCCTCTTAGTAATTTTTCTTTTTTTGGCCCTGCATGGCAAAGTAGAATGTATGCCTTCTTGCATTTGACACCTGGCCCTGAGTGGCCACAAAGACAAATTTTCATCTTACAAACTAGACAACAAGAAATGGTGGTTTCCCAACTAGGCACCATTGCCCCTGTTTTGACTTTGGACACCCGGCAATAGTGGTTTCCCAATTGGGCACTAATACTAGGTAGTCAGATAACTCTCAGGCATCTGTTTTTTTGATTAGGATCTAATACTAAACCTAAATTACAAAAAAAAAAAACATTCATAGCTCTTTCATTAGTGTAGTAATTTTTCTTACCATCCTCATCAAGTGGAAGAGTTGTTCAGATTTTATAACCATCTAACATGATCTGCCATACTTCCATACCAAGAGACATAAAGTAGGCCTTCATTCTAATTTTCCAAAAAGAAAAAATTGCTCCATTGAATAAAGGAGGTCTGGTTGAATAAGAAGAGGAATATTGACTTGCCATATTTTTTGTGTGATATTCCTTCCATCTGTTAGGTTGTTACTAAAGGAACCTCGCTCTGATGCCAATTATTGAGACTCATAGTAATACTGAGAGGGGGGGTGAATCAATATTGTATAAATTTTCTCAATTTTATTTTCTTTCAATAATTTAATATTATTTTGAAGTTCTTACTTAATCACCAATGCATACAGAAATCAAAACAACAAATAAAAGACAGTACACCAAATTTTTTACGTGTAAAACTAATGTGGGAGAAAATAAAAAACATCTTTATTTATTCTTTTATGAAAGCACCAACTTACAATTTATAATATCTCAGCTCGACAGGCACCCAACTATTGCAAAAAATGAGGACACCAATCCTCGTAGGAACCAACCTATTAAAAATGATCAGGACATTAATCCTCTTAGGAAACAACCTGTTAGAAATTATGAGGACACCAATCCTCTCAGGCACCAACCTATAGAGTCAGGAAACCATCCCTCTCCCCTACACCACCCTGCCTCCCTGTATTTAGTTTTCTCTAATGAAAATTTCCTTACATAACTAGATCTTTCACAACACTTTTCTCTCCAATTAAAAAACGATATGATATCTCTCCAGTTCATTTCGGCCTTTGAACAGTTACATAATTTTTTCCCTCTCTTCTCATCAACACAATACTCAATCAGAGAACATCCCTATTTATAACATATTTTCCTAAGTTCAACTAACTATATGTGGATGCATAACAATTATATTGTGGACATATATTGATCAGATCAAAGTCTAGTTAGTTATATATGGACACACTTATGTATAAATTAAGTATGTGGATGTATACAAGTTATACTGTGGACATATCTTAACCACATCAAAGTCTAGTTAGTTATAGGTGGACATACTTTTGTCTAAATGCATAATGTTTCTTGTCCAGTTATGACTAAACATTCTTCGACTAAATAAAAGGGACAAAATATTCCTTTTTTACGAAAATTTTCAAGGATCATCGTTGATCCTTTCAATGATTAATAAAGGATTTATTATGTGACCAAATATTCCAAATAAGGAGCTACATCTCATCCCCATCAAAATAACCTAGTCTTATCATAATAGCTCCTCAAATTGACACAACAATTCACATTCTGGTTTGTAGAGCACCCAATGCACATATAGAAAAGGAGATCAATATGAAAGTGACAAGTATTCATCTTGTCTCACTTTCCCTGCAATACGCTCACCCAGTCTCCCCACCATACTTTGAGCATGCCCTGGTGAATTTCTCACTTGACTGTTGGACTTCCACTCATTTCATCATGGTCCACTCTGTCACTTGTCACACCGGATTCATTTCAGCGCACTGGACTACGTCATTCATGGAACTATTTCAAGGAACCTTATAGTCATTTAAAATATGTCATCACGTTGTAGCACCAACATCTATCACTCCACTTCGTAATCGCAGATAGGGAAATTTGTCGTAGTCTAATCCGTTGCATTTTTCTCCATCGTACATCACTTCTGAAATGAATTTTGGGTCATCCCCCTTTCGATCCGACTGTAGTTATTTTCTATCACCAAGAATTTATTCATCGACCAATCATATCTACGATTAAGTCCTAGGAATTTATTTTCTTTTGCGCCATTGATCCTTTCATCCTTTGATCCTTCTGTGCACTTTTTTTTCATCCTTTTACTAGTTCCTTTGTCTGTGCATCATATTTTGTGCCATATTGTTTGTTATTGTGCACACTTCCATTTTCATTCTTTCATGAGTTTCTCTATCTTTGATTCATACTTTGTGGCATATTGTCCATTATTGCACTATAACTGAACATGTTCATGACCACTTTGACATCAATGACAACATATCTGCAACAATTATTGTATTTTACTACTGTCTATTTTCCTCATGATTTTATCTATTTCATGCATAAGCATAGAAATCAGTAACTAAATATTCTAGAAATCTAAAGGAAAAATAATAAATATTTTGTTATTTATCATATCTATTGTGACGAGTTGTTCTAGTATAATATCCAAGGTACTTTACAGATCATATTGGTATCAAAGCATGGTTTTCTTTTGAACCATTTTTGGAATTTCTAGGATATAGGAATCATCTTAACAAGAATTTGTAGAAACCCTAGCCATGGTGGATGAGTCTGTTCATAATAACCCTAGAGATCCAATAGAAGAGAGATTTGAGAAATTGGAATCATAAGTTGTTGACATCAGTCACAATATGAACCTCCTCATGGAAGCTCTAGCAAGAAATCTTGGATTGTTCGAAGATGATGTAGGCCATAAATTAGAGATTGGATCGGAGGGGAAATCGAGAGATTGATAAGACTCTGGAAAGGAGTTGAGGAAGAATTTGAGAAAGACCATTCAATTTTGAGTGTCATTAACCCTTCACAATACGTATTCAATATGGAAGAGAAAGTGGAAATGAAACCATACCAAGGTGATATCGATGCATTAAAATTGAATCATTGTTTACAACAACTAGAATTTTATCTTAGCATTGACCATATAGATGAAGGGAAGAAGTTTTTATTTTCTAGATTGAAGTTAGAGGGCCATGGTTTAACCTGGTGGGAAATCCACATGGAAATAGTTAGATTGGAGGGTGATCCACAAGTAACTAGGTGGGAGGACTTAAAAACCCTCATCAAGTTCCAATTATTCACTATTAGGTATGTAGAGGACCAATGGATCCCATGGAACTACTTTAGGTAGAGGCAGGGGGACATTGTACATGAGTACACCACTGAGTTCAAAAACATGGCCATGGTGTTGGGTATCTCACCCAAGACCCCAAATGTAATCCTAAAGTATCTGTGGGGATTACATAGTCATATAATGTTGGGTTATATCTCCCTTATACTTCTTCTTGGGTTGACCCAAGTTCATATCTGAACAGGTTTCCAAAAAAACCCTCTAAAAATATTGACCCTCCTGGTAAACCAGAAGGCAATGTTGCATGCAAAGCACACAACGTAGTATCACCTGAGATATCTGTATGGGTGACTGAAATGCTCAAGTTATTTCAATATAGGATGAGTGGGGATCTAGGGGTGTATTCTATCTTCTTCATGCATTAATCTTGGTATTCATTCAAGTATTTCTAGGATTCATTCATCTTTAGGCTCATGCATGCATTCTAATATATCTACTTAATAATTCATTCATAATATAACCATTAAAATGAAGTAAGAATTCAATAAACATCACATATAACACAAGTTTTATTGTGTTTCACCCCTTACTAGGCTACGTCCACAAAGATTTGCCTTCTTTTCTCTTTTATTTAGTCTGCTACAAAATATGGAGTTGCGCACATTACATATTGACTCATACAATCCTGATGAGGTTAAGGAACCTCTGTAAGGTGGACTAGATCACACCAGGATCCTCATCCTATGATATAAACCTAAAAATATACCCTTACTAGACTCTTCTTTCGCCTTATTACAATTGACAGTATCTCAACTTGTCAATAGTTTCGAACTAACTAGCTCACTAACTCTTTCCCTATACCTCCTAGGTTCTTATTTATACTCTTTTTTAGGCTTGTAGTTTTTACAATCCTTATCAAAAACCCTAAAAATAATATGGTTAGGCTTTTCTGCCTCCTTACACATGGATTTTCCTCTTGCATGTTGCTTTTCCTTCTTTTTCCGCATGTTGCCTTCTTTCCAGATGTTGTGCATGCTCCCAAAATTAGGTATTTCCTTCCAAAAATAGGTCTTTCCTCAAAATAGTCCTACACACAATAGGCCCCCAAAACTGACATGTGGCTCATATCGAGCCACTTAGGTAGTTCATGCTCCTTGAATAGCCTCTGCCAAGATGTGCAATTTTCCTTCTAACTCTTCTCTTTTTCTCTAGCCTGCACAACTTTCTCTGTGAGCTCTTCTACCCTTTGCGTTGTGATATACTCCTTGAGAGACTCTGTGCTCTTAGCATGGTCCTGAGCCATTATTTTATTTTCCTTCTCCAATTTCACAATTATTTTCATTTCTTTCTCTTAGAGAGGTTCTAACTGGGCTTGCCTAGCCTACTTATTATTGTGTGCAGTCTTCTATTTTTCCTACAGGGTCTTCATTTCTTGCACTCCATTCACTCAATGTGTAATGCTCATGGACGTTTGTTGTTGCTTAATATCCTAGATTGTAGTGCTAATTAACTCCTCTTGTTCCTCTAATTTTTTGACTCTATCATGCTCTTCCAACATCCTCCATAGTTGTGCGGTCCTGTCAAATAGTTGTGTGACCTTTTCAGCTTTTCTCTCCATCATCTCCACTTGTAGGGCTTCCTGTTGTTCCCTTTCAGCCAAAACTTTAGGAGGTGTAGTCGGTGATTATTTTTCTTTAAGTTCCTCAATATCCTTCTTATAATCCTCGAGCATCTACACGATGATTTGAATTTGTTCTTCCACATTTCTCACGGTTACCTATGTGTTGTCTGGAATTCTTGTGAAGACTTCCTTCAAGTTCTTCTCTAACTTGTCTACAAGTTGTTTCTCTTCTTTCATCTCCAACTTTATCTACTTGATGACCATTTCTAGGGAATCCCTTCCATATATGGCTATTTGTGATTCCATCGCATCTGTTCTAGTTCGCAATTACACTTCCTGTGCGACATTGGCTTGCAGTTTGTACAATGCCTTTGTTTGTATTTTCTCCAACACCAACTGTATCTGTGCCAGATATTTGATTTTTTTTTGAGTTGTGGCCTCGTCCATCTACAATATCTCTGTTTTTATTTGGAACTCAGTATTTCTTTTTCTATGGTCAATATTCTTTCCTCTTCACTTTGTAAAGTCCTTTCCTCCACTTCTGCAACTAGGGGGATTGGTTTTGTTCCACTTTTGTGCCTTTGCGCTGCTTGTATTTTCTCTAAGACCTGTCTGATATCAACGAAATCATTCTATATCCTTCCTCTTTGGTGTTCGGCCTATTCAAACTCCTCCGCTACCCGATCATTTACTCTTTCTATGAAAATATCAACATCATCCTCGGTGATTGTATATTCTTGGATTTGTTTATGGGCCTTGGATTTCTTGCACGACCCCCCTGCATGTATAATTTGTCATTTAGGTGGCCTTGTTTCTTATGGATTAGCTTCTGAAGGGGTTTCCTGCATCATTGTGTCCCCCCTTCCTTTATCTTCCTGCACCGGGGCATTGTCCTTATTTCTTGTCTGTGCATCCTTCTTTGGAGCGCTTACCTTCTTCTGCATTGGATTTTAACCTAGCTTCTCCTACTGTGTGGGTTTCTTTGTCGTTGTGCTACCTCCTACAGGTGCCTTGGACGAACCTGCTTTCACCTCCTTTCTCTTTGGCATTTCCCTGGTAATGACTAGGATCTTTCAGTCATCCTTCCAGTATCTCATCGCCATTTCAACTTCCTCTACATTAATGTAGAAGCAAAGTTGAAGCCATTCCTTCTATAGATCCCTGCACTCTTAGATCCACATGTTTTTTTGCATAGCCCTAAAGTTGGATACCCCTTGATGTTGCGCGATCACCTCTAGAGTGATCCTCCAAGTGTTGGATATGCTGCCGTGAATGTAACTGAGATATCGAGCAAACGTGATAACATTTCCACTTCTTTCCTTGGTGTCTAAAGTGATTCCCATTGACGTGTACTATGTTGCACAACATTGTCCTACTTTGTAACAGAAGTATGAGTAGGAAGGATCTTTCCATCCGATTAAATCTATCAGGATCATGAGCCAGGAGTAGTGGAAATTTGCTCCCAAATCCTCTGCATCCTTGCAGTCATCTAGGAACAAGTTCAGTAAATATGGAACCCAACTCATCATGGTGCCATTTGCGCATTGTGCTGCTGCTGCGACAACCCCTACAATGGAATCCTCCTTGTGGCATTTCCTTAGCAATTTTCACACCATTAGTTCCGTGTCCATACTGGTGGTTGAATCGCCGATTCTCTTGATAATGATTCCATGAGAGCCTCTTTTCATCCCATATGTCTTCTTCCTCTCTTCTGTGAGATATTTTTCTTTGGTTTTTTCGTCTAGGTGCTTCACGGGACTCTCTCCCATTGATGGAAGATCTGTGATGAAGGAAATGATTTCTACATCAATGGATATGGGTTCTTCTAACCATAAGAATCCTCCATGGAGGACTACCATCAACGGCTTGACATTATTATTCACGTATTTCCCCTTTTCGAAGTGGGGAATATCTAACAGATTCAATATTCCTGTGTTTTCTAGGCCTATCACCCATTACTTTGGTTGTAGTATTGGGTCTCCAAATGGTCATGTGCATATGCTCTCCATGTACACCTGCTGCAAAAATTATGGGAATTTGTTGGTGTCAGACACATCATGTTCTGTGTATATTGGCCTTTCCATGCAACCTAGTAGAGTTGGTGTGGCATGCACCCCCTATGGAATGCACGGTAACACAATTGAGGTGTCGAGTTGCTTGCGTGGGCACCATGCGATGGGTTTTTTCCCTTTCTTTTTACTGGCACACTAGAGATCCTAACCTCTAGTTCTCTATCTTCCTCGCTCAACTCTGTCTACCCTATGATGCCTTCAATATGTACTTCTTCCCATTGCGTGGACCCTACCATTGGTTTTGGTCTCATCCCAACAGACTTTGTCCTCTTGTTGTTGCCACCAATTGTTCTGTGGGTTTATTTAGCCCTCACAGGTTGTTGTGGGTTGCATGTGGGGACTGGTTCATGACCCTGCACACTTTCATGCGAGCCAATCTCCATCCCTACCATCATCGAGGATTTTTATTCTTCCTTGACCATTGCGGTGCTCACTGGTTCAACCTACGGCAAGGGAATTGCATCAACATCGACGATTCCCTCTCTCTATGCCATTTCCTACTCTGCCTCTACTGTTTCTTATGGTGATATGAGACTACTGTGTGTTTTTAGTGGGGTTTGTCTTGGTGAAACAACCTTTGGATATGACATTTTGGGTACTTCTTGCTTCTGTAAGTGAACTTCAACTACTATGATCTATGAATTCACCTGTTCATCTCTCGTCTTCATGCTCCTTAGCTTCGCGATTTTGAAAATGCACAATAAGCCTTGTTTGGCCCATGCTTCCACTTTATATAGAGGGAATCATTAATTCCCTGAATCTTCTTGGAGAATATTCTTTGGCTATTATTAATGCGTTGAAGGTTGTCGAGTATGATTCATTCAGTTTCATAAATTCCCAATTTGCACCTTTTTTCCCTAACAGTTGGTTTTTTCTTTTCCAACCATTGGCCCCTTTTACGGTGCACTGCATGAATCTTTATGGACTGTTGGCCACCATAATCCTATGTGGAATACCTTCTGTGTGGTATATTTTCCTACATAGTGTCCTCCAGCTATACTTTCATGAGCTTTTGCCAAAATTTTGGGTCTTTCATGTTCTAATACACACCTTCTCAAAATGTTGTTTGTGCCCATCTTGTATAAATGTCTTGAAATAAGTTTATAGTTTGCATCCCTTACTACCATATTTTTCTTCTCCGAAGTGCTAAAGTCTTGTGGTGCAACCCCTGTTCTTAAGTATTCAATAATATCAACGAAATATTCATTAGCTACCTGTACTGAAAATAACTGCGCATCAAGGAAGTTGTCTTCCAAGTTAATAGGTTATTCTTCGTTATTTACCCTTGACAGGTGGTTAGGTCCTGTGTTCATCTTCCCTAGTTTGACTATCACTTCAAAATCAAATTCTTGGAATAACAATAGCCATCTACAGATCCTCCCCCCTAACACTAGATTTTTGACTATATATTTGAGGGCATAATGGTCTGTGAACATTTTAAAGTGTTTACCCAATAAATAGTTCCTGAATATTTGAAGTGCATATACCATGCCTAGGCCTTCGCTTTCCGTGGTGTTATAATTCTGCTCTGATTCTCACAACTTTCTGGTTGAAAATGATATAGGATGGTCTAATTCCCCTTCTCATGGTTGCGCCAGAATTGATCCAAGTGTTATGGTTGATGCATCTACATGTACATAGAATGTCTTTTCCCAGTCTGGGAATACTAGGATAGGTGTTGTGAACATATTTCCTTTTAAGGTGTCTAATCCTTGTTGACAATCCTCATTCCACTAAAATATGGTCTCCTTGTTTAATAGTATTTCTCTGGGTTCCGTAATCTATGCATACCCCTTTATAAATCTCCTGTAATAGCCTGTATGCTCAAGTGTTTCTCTTAATTGGTGCACTGACTTTGGTGGTGGTAAATTTACAATGATTGCAATCTTAGCATGATCCACTAGTAAACCTTGTTTACAAACTATATGTCCCAACAATACTCCAAAAGGTGTCCCAAAAATTCATTTCTTGATGTTCAATGAGATCTGACATTGCCTGCATATTTCCAACATGAGTCTTAACACTTCTACATGATATTTTAATAGATTATATATAGTCTAGTCATCTAAATATAATTCTAGAAATTGATGTATGAATTCCTTAAAAGAAGCTATCACTACTCTTGAAAATATGGCTCGTGCATTATTCATCCCAAATGGCATGACTGTATATTGGTAGGATCCCCATTCTATATCAAAAGTAGTCTTATACCCATCCTTTGGAGATATTTTGATATGATGGTAACCTAAGAATCCATCTGTAAATGAATATGATTCCTGGCCTCCCACATTCTCTAATACCTCATCTATGAAAGGGGTAGGGTAAGGGTCATGTAAGAAAACATCATTCATTTTCCTTAGATCTACACAAATCCTTATCCCCCCTTTTTTATTTTCTTGGACTACCATAAGACTTATCCATTAATATTCCTCTAGTGGTTCTATGATAGAAACTTCCAACATTTTGTCAATTTCTACTTTCACTTTCTACTTATACACTGGATTCAGTCTGTAAGATCTCTTCCTGATAGGTCTTTCCTCAGGTTTGAGAGGAATCTTCGTCTCTCCTATATCCCCTATTATTCTTTTCATCTCTGTAAAGGTTGTTGGGAAAAAGTCACTATATTTGCGCAGTAATTGTGTTATTATTTCTACTGTTTGTTCATCCCAATAGTCTCCAATACTTTCCATTTTAGGATTTTCGTTCGTCCCAATGTTAACTTTCTTAACTTTGATTGGTGTAGAAAATACTTCTGACTCTATATATGGACCTTCCACCTATCTTTATCCCTCAATATCTATAATATGAATGTTGTGTGGATCATCTTCATCTGGTGCTTCCTCTTCAATATAATAACATGAAAGTAGTTCTTTGACTGTCTATTTGTTTTGTTGTTGATATTTTTTCATGGTTTCAACCTTTGGTTCATTAGTAAATATCATTTCCTGTATCAACTTCAGTGTTGAATCCATGTTGGGGTTCTCATGTTCAAATGATAAGGTTACTACAAAGTTCTGTTGTAATGTTTTCCATTATGTAGTGCCTCCGTGCATCTCCTGGTCTATATACCAGTTCCCTGGAATTCCTTCCAATGTATGGATAAAATGATGAAGCCCTCTGGTGGTGTCATCCTCCACTATGTTATGCACTTCTCTAAGTTTTCAAATGGTTTTCCCTATCCATCATACCTCTATTTTTTATTTCTCCCCTGCTCTGCACCAAATCTAATGTGCGGTAATCATTTACATTGATAATAGTCCTGAATTGTTTCCTTGTGCACACCCCACCATCTTACAGGTGTATCCTTGAGTGCAATATCTAGGCATATGAGCGTCTGATTTTCTAATACTTCTTCTTCATAGTTTGTTAGAAATTCCTCTAGGTCATTTACCGCAAGAAAACTGGTAGTTTCTCTTATCTATGTCCCAACCCATCTTACTACGCAGTATATTCTTGGGCACCTTCTTGTGGAAACTTCATGTCATCATTTTTGCCAATTCTCAAAACCTATATCTGAATCAAAAGCACATGATGTAATGCTTCTCCATTTGAGTACCCCATCTGTAGTTGGGTTAACATAATATTCTTCTCACGCAGTGGTTCTTTACAACTGGTTTATTTCTTCCAAATCCAAACAAGTGGGTTCTAAAACCCTTTCTCCTTTTGATGGAGCTAATGGTGCAATGACTCTATATTAACCTAATTCAAATGTAATTTTCCTTGTCTTCGGGTTGATTATGGAATGGTTATCAAATGCCCAATCCAGTCCAAGCAATTTTGGGCAAGGTGTTGTGTCATCTACTATCTCTATTACTTAAAAGTATTCCATAGTGCACACTCCATCTAAATCTATTTTCACACCTTTAATCCATCCAATTGGTAGCACTCTGTGTTGATTTGCTAATTTCAGCTTGATAAGTGAATAGCCTATTGTGTGTTCTCCCATACACTACCATGTCTTCTTAGGTAAAAAATTTACTTCAGAGACTAAATCCAGTATGATATCACCCATATTAAAATCTCCAATATTGGCATTCAATATGAATTATTTGCTTATCCTACTTCTTGTATGGAGATGATTGACTGTTTTCTATTCTAAATTTCCTTCTGCCTCTATGTTACATCTTTCTAGCAGATTTTGTAAGATCTTAACAAATGATGGGTCCTTCAATAACTTAACACAGGATTGTAGAAAAGGTTTTATGTTTTAATTTCTCTAATGGTTGTGCTTTACTAGTGTGGTCCATTAAGGAGGGAATTTCATACGTTGGTGGGTTATGAGTTTGTTGTGCGGTTGATGTAGATGAAATTGTTTTCTTGAGAAACTCCTGTCTAGCCTCCTTGAATTTTTCCTTCTCTTTTTGTGCATCAAACTGCTTATGTGGATCAGTATTCTAATTGATCCATTGATGTTGAATTGTATCTTATTTTACTGTGTCTGATCCTGTCTTGGATCCTCTCCGAGTGACTATATTGATGTTTCTCCCATCCTCCTTGGCTTCTGCAGAGATCCATTGGACATTCTTGTTTTTTTCGTTCCTTTTTTCCTAGATTTTTCCCAAGAGTGTTGGACAGTCTTCTGTATCATGGTATGATTCACGACAGTACATACATGTCGTTGGTGGAATTGGACACTCCCTTGCATAATGTCCTATTTTTTGGAAGTTTTGGCACAATACTGGTCCTCTACCTCATCTAAATCCTCTTCTTCCTCATCCTCCTTTGTATCCACCTCAATATCCTCGTGGTACATTGTACTGAGGTACCTGATTATATTGTTCCAGGTTATACTATGGTTGTACATTGTTGTATTGTGATTGAGAATTATTATATGGTGGTGGTACCTGGTTGAACTGAGGTGCAACTTGTCTTGTCATCATTTCTTATTGCACCTTATAAGTATCTAAAGTTATTTCTCTCATCAGCTCCATTATCCTACAATCTTTATCATGACCCATTGACTTGCAAAAATTGCAATATGAACTTTTGGGTATTGTCTTATACTTCTGCATCATTGGACAATGATATGGATCATACCCATGTGTTTTACAATTTTTTCACTACGGTCCTCTTGTTGGAAAATGATTTTGTACTCCTGTTTCCATGTACTGCGCGAAAGTTGGAAATTCGTTCTTGTGGTATCCTTATGTCCTGCATGTGGTACACAATTTTTTTTCTCTTTTCTCTTTTCCCTTATTCTGGTTAAGCTGAAATGTTAGGTTCTTCAGATCCTCCTTCAACTCCTCTATTGCTATATTTGTCTTTTGATACTAGTTCTCTTCTAGTTGTAAGGCTTCTTGCAGATCCTCTTCCTGAGTTTGGAACTTTTGTTGCCCTAATTGGTATTTCAAATGTGGTAACAGTGAGTTCAAAAATATATGTCTATGTTGCATGTCAGTGATGGAATATTTCAACTTACCTTTGAGATGCTTAAACCTCTGATAAATCTCCCAAACAGACTCACCTAGTTTTTTCTTGATTTCAATCATTTCATTCATGTAATGATATTATGAGTTGGGCTTATGAAATTAATTTATCAATAGTTTTTTCACATCTATAATAGTCCTTGTTACTCATAGTAGACTATTTACATCTAGGCTCATGTACCAATCTAGTGCACAGTATCTTAGCATGATAGATAATTGCGTGAGTTTTGTATCCTCATTTGTGATATGATTTGCTTCCCATATCTTCTCACAGATGAATAAGTTTTTTTCAAGGTCCTATGATGCTTGTACCTGAAATTGTGGTAACCTTATTGTGGGATCATGTCCTGCCATTTTAAACTATCTTGAACTACTACTTCCACGTGGTGTAGATATTTGACTATTAATTCCTGAACTGGCTCCTCCAGCTTTTTCTCCTTTTTTGGATTTGTTATCTGCTATCTTTATTCCACTAATTTTTTTTTTTCTAAAATCTGGTGTTATTTATGGTGTGTTAGTCGCACATGGGGTTTTAGGTTCCACACTAATGGTGACCTGTATTGGAGTTCTTCCTTTTGTGTTGGTTGTGGAGCCTGATTATCTTCCTGATTCAGAGGTCCTTGCTTTCAGCCGTGTTTATACCCCATGAAGTATTTACACCCCAGAAGTATGTACACTCTTCCACGCGGGGGAGTGCAG
>SNQJ01S0111256.1:21707-50622 GCA_010110895.2 Picea sitchensis | reverse complement strand
GGACCTGGCAATTTCTCTGGTGGACGTAGCCCACACTGGGTGAACCACGTAAATCTGTGTCTCTCTTGTATTGTGTGTCTTCTATGTTTTGTTTCTGCATTTGTTTTATTTTATTGCTTCGCGGTCCTGGTTTTCTAACATTTTGTTCCTACCTTTCGTCCTCATGTTTTCCTTTCATATGTTGTGTGCAGGATTTTCTCAATCTTCTCCATAGCCCGAAGATAGTCTACCTCTTCCTCATCGCTTTCCAAGCCCTCTATATCAACTATGACTCTCTTCTTGTTATTCATCTTATATTGGTAGGGTACTCCACTTCACGTCTTTCCAGCTGTTGCCATTATCTGCTTTATATGGTCTTCTTCCATCAAGATTGGGTCCATGATCTCCTTCTTCTTTCCCTTATCCATCTATTCCTACATTTATCAGCCTCCCTTTAGTGCTTCCCCCCTATCCCATGAATGCAGGGAAGTTTAGTTTTCTGATTCCATGGTCTTCACACCATTTTTATACAATAAAATCTTGATTGAAGTATACAGTGATTTGAAATACCTACCTCTGGGTCATTTTAGAAAATTATTTTCTGTTGTGATGTAATAATTCATAGTATCTACTGCAAATTCAGTGATAAACCATGCAACAATATTGTCTAACCAAAAATCTATTGTGCGCATAAATTTGTTGTTAACTTGTTGTAACCACGTGATCTCCATAAGATTCTTGATCCAGGTGGATATTGGTGGCCACCCACCTATTCCAACTGGCTCCTCTTGTGTGCTTTTAGTTCAACATGTTCTTCTGTACTTCTTTGTAATTGTTGGTTCTACACTTCTGGGGCTATATGAAGCCCTACAGATCTTCCAGGTGGATACTGGTGGCCTCTCGCCTAATCCAACTGGATTATTTTGTATTTTTTCATGTCAACACATCTTGTCGTACTTCCAGGGATGTTTTGGAGACCTAAACAATGTTTTTTTGGATTGCGACAGTCAAACTATAGATGGAGTTAGGGTTTTATGGCGTAATGTGTATTTATTTGAAATAAATTTCCAATGGGATATCACGCACATAAAACAGAGGTCGTATGAAAAAAGTTACGACCTCGGGAAGTTGAGGTACCAACTTACCCATAGGGGCCCACATGAATTTTGGTGTTTCACCTCCTAGGGTTAGGTTTTTGGATGTCTAGGGTTTTGGAATTCATGAGTAATATCAAAAAGGCCTCTGGAGTCTCATTGTAATCATTCTTCTCAAACGGATGCATGTAGTAGCCACATATCTTCTCAGAGACAACTACCACCATTCAAGCAAGTGTTTGAGTTCTACAGTTTTATAGTTTCATCCTATTTCATTTATTCAATAGAAGATATTGTTCACTGGATATCTACGTTGTTCTTCATATCTTTGTGTTTATTGTATTCAGTCTGTTAATCAGTTTCTTCCGCTCCTAAATATGGATCAGTGGGATCAAAGCGGTATGATCTTCATTTATTTTTCTTCATGCATGTCCTTGACAATATCTGGGTACAACAAGTTGGGACTCAAACCAATCAATCCATTGCAATATCGTTCGTTCTGAGCTCGACAAAAACCCATGGGAGACGAAAAGAAATATGATGGAGCTAGAGATCCTTTTAAAATGTTTCTCGAGGAATCCCTTGCATGAAAATGAAATGAAATGATGGACAACTTTGTACAGATCCTTCAACGACTACCCATAGGAGAAGAATCTTCGTCAAGTGGCCATGCAACCCCCTTCAAGGTACATGTAAATTTTGATATTCCATTATTTGAAGGATTGATAGATGTGAATGGTGTAGATAAATGGTTGAATATTCTCGAAGGTTATTGTTAGGTCCACAATTTTTTCAATAGGGAAAATATTACTTTTTCACTCCTCAAGGTCATCCCCCATGTTAAGGACTGATGGGACACTTACTCTAAGTAAAGGGCCATAGAGGAATTTGCAATATTTGTGGTTTTCCCTACATGGGATTCCTTCCGGGATGCCATTAAATAATAGTACTACCATGTTGGAAGCTACTAGGACTAGTACACAAGCTAGACCACCCTGCATCAAGAAAGGGACCAGACGGTAGTAGATTTCACCGATATTTACCATACCATGTGCACCGAATTGGGTATCAAATACTATGAGCGACATCTAGTGCTCAAATAACGTGGATTTTTTCATTGATACATTCAAACAAAAATTGAGTTTCTGGACATCGCCTCATTGGGTACGGCTTATAGATACATTGTCAAGATCGAGTAGAAATTTAAGCAAAAGAGGCGAGAGTTTGGATCTGAAAAATCCTCACAACCAAAGTAGGGAAAAGGTGGCCCCAAACCACACAGCAAGGGACAGAGAAAATATGGCCACTCTCAGGAAAACCATTCCAAGACGCAACACAAGAAGGGAAATGAGAAGATGGAGAAGGAAATGGGAAAATGGTGTGAATACCATAAAATCCCTTAGCACAACACTGAAGAATGTCAGTCCAAGCATTCACTCTTGGCCGAGCTAAAAGATTTCGAGTTAGAGGCCGATTCTGATTCCGAATCAAATCCTGAAGGAGGGAAGCATATCATCGATTTTGAACCTAGTGCCATTATCGCTACCACCAAAGTCTGGCTAAGCGAACCAGATGAACCAGAGGAAGAGGATTTCCTATTTCACTCACAGATCTGAGTAAAGGGGACTCCACTTTATTTCATTGAAGATAGTGGAAGTCATAAGAACCTGATTTCAGTAGAGGTCGTCAAGCGGCTAGACTTTCCAACGACACTGCACCCACAATCCTACACCATTGAATAGCTATGCAAAGGAAGAGATCTTTGTGTCAACCAACAATGTTGTCTTCCCTACGACATCAAGCCTTTCAAAGATGAGTTATTGTGTGATATTTCTCCCCTTGATTTTGTGATGTTATTTTAGGACAACCATATTTATGGAAGCATCATGATGTGTATGAGTTTAGACACTATAGTGTTATTATTACTTTGGGTATGCAATTGTACAAGATACCAGAGGTAGTGCCACCTATTGTTATTTCTTTAATCTCTGCTAAGAAATGCAGTAAGGTCATTTCACAAACCAAGAAGTTTGTCTTCTTTGTGATCCATGCTCATAGTAAGAAAAAGGTCTCCACCACATTTGTTGCCTCTTCACAGAGCCTATCTTTGTAGCAGAAGAAAGTGGAAGGGATTGTGGAAGAATAAAGAGACATCCTCTCCTCACCCACCGGGCTACCGACGCACTTCCAAGTCAAGCATCCAATTGATCTAACCCTCGGTGCACCTATACCTAATGGACCAGTATATCGTCGCTCGTTGATGGAAAATGATGAAATCAAGTGTCAGATCGAAGAGTTTCTTCAAAAGGGGAACATCAGACCCAACTCCTTCCCTTGTGGAAGACTAATTGTACTGATGCATAAGAAGGACGAGACTTGGTGACTCTGCATTGATTACAGGGCCTTAAACAAAATCACAGTCAGGAACTGGTACCCAATTCCCAGGATTGATGACCTTCATTTTCCAACTCAAGGGGGGAAAGTTCTTCAACAATATTGACCTAAAGTTTGGCTACCACTAGGTTCCCATTAAACCAACTAATGTATGTGTTATCACTGTGACAATTTTTATATGGAATCCAAGTCTCGGGACTTAGCAAGAAGTTAAATCATTGTAGAAGTGCGATAAACTGGAGGACATGGCCACATCTAGTGAACGGGGCTAAGTATAGCGGAAAGGTGAAGTTGATGGGACTAGACGGGTCATAGATTGTGGGCACCATTGATCAATGGTAAGGGATCATATCCGATTGAGAACTAGCATGGAGGTTAATCTCTTAAAAGTGGGCCGATAAGAATACCACGGTTTCATATCGAGGCCATGTGGCACCTTTGTATGCATATCGAGGGGAAAAAYAGGTGGTCTCGAAACCACTGAATCCTATCTCGATGTCACGTGTAAAAATATCATTAAATGCGTCAAATCCAAGGGTCGCATGTGGAAAGGGAAATCAACGACCAGTCAAATCATCTCAAGACACTTGTTTAGACGGAATTCGTCTATGAGATGCCAAGCATGCGTCGCAAAAAAAACTGATTTGAAGGCTCATAATTTGAAATCAATAGCCGAACGTGACAAGTCGTTATCCCTGCAAGGAATTTCATCAGTAGCCCATGATTATCATTCAATGACGACTATCATTCAAAACATGGGTGACATTACTCTATTTCAAGAAGTTGACGTTGTATTCCAGAGCGGGATAATCGYAAATTGAACGATTCGTCCAACTCCTGCACAGTTGAGAGGAATAAACTCTTGTTTCCAAGCGAACCAGAGGAAATGGAGGAGAAAAATCCAGCGGCCTTCAGAAAATCGAGATATTAAAGTAATCTGATAAAATTATCAATGAAAGAAGAAAGAAAAGCTTGTTGTATGAATACTGGCAACAAAATTTCACACAAAGTCTGTTGATAAACCAGGAGTAGGTGAGGAGATAAGATTTAATCCTATCATGAAGGATTTAATCATTAATGTATATGCGGATGGATCCCACATGAAATATGGAGAGAGTAACAGAACAAAGCAACAAAGGAAGGAGGTTAAAGTTGAAGTGGTTGAAGGTATTGGAGAAAACCAACCTGATTGGCTTGACACCTTAAAGGAAGAGATTTCTAGCCTGAAATAGATTTCAAGCTAAATTAAGTATATTTCAAGGAATTTTGTGATGACGCAGACAAGTGGCATTCAGGGTAAAAATCGCTAATATGTCAGTTTTGGTTTATAACACTCCCAAGAAAGTAGGAGATCAGTTTTAGTACGTTACTCCCTTTGTAACAGATAATTATTTTTGGAATCTTGGGGAAGATGATTTGTTTTGGGTCTCATATGTAATTTATCTATATATACTATTACAAATAAAAATGAATGGTTGGACTTACTGGAGAGGGGCTTTCGCTCGTAGTAAGAGAAATTTGTAATTTCTTCTAAATTTTAATACAAGAAGATAAGTCTTTCTTAGATAGTCGAGATTCATCATGATGTTTATGTTCAATATGTTTTCTTGTATTTCATATTCACGAATGTGTTTTGCTGCTAGTAATAATTCTTAAGTAATAGAAGGAATTCATCTTGTTGGTGCTCCTTCTCACATCGGTTATACTTGTTATGTGTTTTTTGGTTGTTGGTTCAGACTTCACTAGTGATTGGTGCTCTTCTTGCAATAACCAACCCTGATGCTTCCTCTTATAACATTATACCGAGAGATTCACCCTCTATTAGATGCCTTTTCCTGATAGTAGTTTTCCCTCTCTTTTCCTCTTCCATCTCTTGTTATTTATTTGGCTGAACATCGTACCTATTTTTCCTTTGTTCCCTCTGGAAATACATAGCTTATAACTCTTCATATGTTTTTAGGAACGGACCACATTGCCCAATGGCCCTGCTCTTTTGTTTTGTCCTACCACCTTTAAATTTTAAATTATGGGAGAATCTGACCTTTGTACGTGCATTGCCAAATATTTTGAGTATTTTAAGTAGCTATATGCCCGAGAGAGCCCTCTCTGGTTGGAAAGGTTAGAATCCAACCTAAAGTTGGTTGAAATAGTTACCTTTGTCATTTTTCTATCAACCAGACAAAATTTACACAGTGCTAACATTCCGGTGTCGTTGTTGGGGATTGAAGGAGAAATATTCCCTGGGATAAATGACAAATTTCATATCTGAGTACTAATGGTGAAGAGTATTCAGACACGTAAATGTTGTATATTATTAACCTGGCAACTCCATTTTCAAGAATCTATGATTCAAAAATTTTACGATGACTCCACTGCCTAAAGATTGAGTAGCCTAAAGATTTTATTGGTGACTCCACTCAAGCTTCAAATGTGATTCAGAGACTCCATTGGAAGATGAGATCCCTTGGCAAAGGTATGAATGGATATCATGGGAGAAGACAAGTACCTGAAATTGATTTATTTCCAAGACATAATATTTCTTGTTATTAATTACCTTTTGTCCTTCCATGAACATGTTAAAAAAAAATTATTTACCTACTGCATTCAAATGATGATCATGATAATCCTGGAATTGTATATCCTCTTAAATTTATATAGATATCTCCTTAGTTTATCATTGATTTTGATCAAAATCTCCCATTCGAGCCATGTGAAAACCATGACCAAGTTGATGAGCCTCATGAAACCAAGGATGATATTTCACCTCCTATACTTTATCCAATACCCTTCAAGATTCAAGATAGATACAAACCCTTAAAATTACCTCACATCCTTCATGATTTTCCTCCAAATAACTATAAGTACCTACCCGTGTTTGATGGAGAACCTGATGCAATCACAGCTGAAAAACACATCCAAGAGTTTCAACATTTTATATATTTGTTTGAAATTAACCATGATCATGTTTGTATAAGGGAATTTTCTCAATCCTTGAAAGGAGATACCAAAGAATGGTTTAAACATTTGCATCCAAATAAAATTAGCTCATGGGAAGAACCGAGTAGTGTTTTTTCGGAGTTTTGGGGCAAGAATAAATCTTTGGATCTATAACTTATAGGATTCTATGCCTTGAAAAGGCAAAGCAATGAGACTATTTCCACATTCAGTCGAAGGTTTTATAGTATTTATTATTATATTCCCAAAGAAATTCAACCCACTAAAGCTACTTCCATGCTCCAGTATGCCACTACTCTTCACCCAGATTTGTATTTCCTCTTGATGGAAAGAAGACCTATGACTTTACAACAACTGTTTAATGATTCTTAGGAGATTCAACACAATATCCTAGCATGTGAACATATTCTAAATGAGGGGTTGGGTTCTTTCGGACATGAAAATGAATATGAACAGAGAACATCTGATTGGAATCTTGAGAAAAAAGTGATGGTATCATAGGTCCTTTTGAAGTTTTGAATTCTATTGATTTTGCATAGGATTATATTCCACTTATTGAAAGAGAGGATGCTTATGTGGTTTCTAATCCACCCCAGGATAATCCTGGAGCTGATTGCTTCATATATTCATTTGTAGACAACCAAGAAGAGGAGTTTGCAAATCCACTTATTGAGGAACAAGTTGATGTCGCAAGATTTTTCTTGTTAGATAATATTACAGATGTTGTTGATGTGCCTATATATGATGAATATGATGATGATTATGATGTTGAATTCTTAGAACCAAATTCATGTTCCCTCCCTGAAAATATTCCTTTTTATCAATATAGTGAGGTCCATTAGCCTACATGTCACAATTACAAAGAAGAAGGTATTGAAACAAATGAAGGAAATTCTTTGCCTTTATGTTTTTCTTCATTCAAACTGTTGAAAGAAAATGCTAAGGTCATCATTGAAACAAAGGAATGTGTGTTCATGCCAAATCACGCTGATTCATTGAAACAAATTGACAAGGGATTGCAGCCATCGGTCAAAGAGGAGTCTAAAAATAAGTGTGTTCAACAATTTAAAGAAATCGAAAAATATGCATATAACATGAATGAAGGAAATGAAGAAACATTCAAATCAGGAGTAAGAACCTTGCCATTATGTTTTTCTTCTTTCAAATTGCTCAAGCAAAATCACATTGTTTCAGATCAGAAATCCTCCAGGCATGATGTTGAATTTAAAGAAAGCAATATACTTGCAAGTGAAAGCTACCTTCCATTATGCTTCTCTTCCTTTTAATTGTTGAGAGCCAATCATGAGCCAACATAGAAAACTGGTAAAAGCATTGTTGTTCAAAGTCATTTGCCTTCTTCTGAAATTGATGAAGATATCCAACTAGAATTCCAGCAAAACAAAGTGTTTCAAAGTTGTCTTTCTTCCCCTATGAATGATGTGGTTGTTCAAATTCTAAGTGGCCTAGAAATGGATGAAGGTTATTAAACTGCATCTATGGAGAATTAAATCAATGAACAAGCAAATTACATAGAGTTTCATGAAAGAAACAAAACAATATATGCTAATTTTCAACCAGAAATACATAAAAATCATAAAGAAGCAGTTGTTTTATTTAATACCTTTAAAGGTTATGGTTCTGAAAATGTTCTTGAGACTGAAGAAAAGGAACAAATAAAACCAACACTTGTGAATATGGCATGTCCTCCTGTTGTGGTTAAATCCAAAAGAAATATTTTCTCATATGTTTCATGACCCTGTGGCATGTTATATGGAGAATTTTAAAACTCAAGATTTATAGCTTATGATGGGTTGTAATCTTAGAGATGAAGATGATAACAAATCAACATCAGTATTAGATATGGATTGCTTTCTACCAGGGTTTTCATTTCATCTAGAACTGTCTCCCGATTCATAAGATTGTTATTTCCAACAGTCTCAGCAGATTTTTCGGCCTCTTAGTGGAAATCAACAGGGCAAATCACCTGAAAACAAGAATGCAGTGGAATAAATGAAACATCATTGTTATTTTATGCATGTGTTGAAAGATCCATTTGTAGTTTTGATAGAAACAGTAAATAGTCCAAGTAATTTTGAAATTATAAGATTTGAATTCAGATATAACTTCTCAAATGAGTTATTGGTGAATAGGATTTGGAGCAAGCATGTGCAAAGTAAACAAGCAGTGGATAAAATGCTGGCATGGATGCATTGGCATTTTGATTTCACTTGACTGATAGTTCATTTCAGCAGTTAGGGTAGGTATATGCAAATAAGAGTGTAGATTGAGCATGTTCAAGTTTAGGTCTCCAAATAAAGTGTTTAGTCATATGATTAGTAGTATGTCCAGTGTTCATCCTCCAAGTGAGAGCAGTGTGAAAACTTTGGTTTTCAACGAACATTGGTGGTAGGTCAAGGTATAGCACACACCTATTGTGAGAGAAGCTCCAATGAAGGCACAATGTCTACCATTCTTTGCTACCTCACAGGGAGGATAACATCCCCAGTTGGAGCCCATGTTATCACTGTGAAAAGTTTTATATGGAATCCAAGTCTCGAGACTTAGATAGAAGTTGAATCGGTGTAGCAGTGATATAAACTAGAGGATAGCGCCACATCTAGTGGGTGGGGCTAAGTATATTGGAAAGGTGATGTTGATGGGACCCATAGGGTCATATATTGTGGGCACCATAGATCAACAACAGGGAGCATATCAGGTCGAGAACTAGCGTGAAGGTTAATCTCTTGAAAGCAGGTCGATAAGAATACCACCATTTTGTCTTGAGGCCACATGGCGCCTCCAGATGCATATTGAGGGGAAAATCGGGTGAGATCGAAACCAGTCAATCCCATCCTGATGTCATGTGTAAAAATATAATTAAACACATAAAATCCAAGGGTTGCATGTGGAAAGGGAAATCGATGGCCAGTTAAACCATCGCGAGACACTTGTTTAGATGCCATTCGTCCGTGAGATGCCAAGAAAGCGCCGCCAAAAAACTATTTCAAAGTCTCATCATTTGAAATAAATAACTGAATGTAATAAGTCATTATCCCTACAAGGAATTTCGTCAGTAGCCCATGATTAACACTCAATGACGACTGTCATTCAAAACATGGGTGGCATTACTCTGTTTGGGGAAGTTGACGTTATATTCCAGAGCAAGATAATCACAAATTGAACGATCCGTCCAACTCCTGTACAGTTGAGAGGAATAGGCTCCTATTTCCAAGAGAACTAGAGGAAATGGAGGAAAAAAATCCACCGGCCTTCAACAAACCGGGATATTCAAGTAAATTGACAAAATTATCAATGAAGAAGAAAGAAAATATTGTTGTACGAATACTGGCAGCAAAATTTCACACAAAGTCTATAGATGAACCAAGAGAAGGTGAGGAGATCATATTGACTCCTATCATGAAGGATTTAATAATTAATGGATATGCAGATGGATCCCACATGCAACTTGGAGAGAGTAAAATAAGCAAGCGAAAGAGGAAGGAGGTTAAAGATGAATTGGTTGAAGGTATTGGAGAAAACCAACCTGATTGTCTTGACACCTTAAAGGAAGATATTGCTAACCTGAAATAGATTTCAAGATAAATTAAGTACATTTCAGGGAATTTTTTGATGATGCAGACAAGTGGCATTCAGGGTAAAATTCGTTAATATGTCAGTTTTGGTTTATAATGCTCCCTAGAAAATAGRAGCTTGGTTTTAGTACGTTACTCCTTTTGTAACTGATAACTATTTTTGGAATATTGGGGAAGATGATCTGTTTTTGGCCTCATATGTAATTTATTTATATATACTATTATAAACAAAAATGAATGGTTGGACTTACTGGAGAGGGGTCTGCCCTCGTAGCAGGAGAACTTTGTAATTTATTCTGAATTTTAATATAAGCATATAAGGTTTTCTTAGATAGTCGAGATTCATCACAGTGTTGATGTTTAGTATATTTTCCTGTATTTCATATTCACGAATGTGTTTTGCTGCTAGTCATAATCCTTAAGTAATAGAATGAATTCATCTTGTTGGTGCTCCTTCTCACATCGGTTATACTTTTTATGTTTTTTATGGTTGTTGGTTCAGACTTCACTCATGATTGGTGCTCTACTTGTAGTAGCCAACCCCCATGTTTCCTCTTCTAACTCTATATTAAGAGATTCACCCTCTTAGTATTTTTTCCTCTCTTTTCCTCTGCCATCTCTTGTTATTTATTTGCCTGAACATCATACCTATTTTTCCTCTGTTCCCTCTGGAAATACATAGCTTATAACTCTTCATATGTTTTCAGGAACATACCCCATTTCCCAATGGCCCAACTCTTCTATTTTGTCCTACCACCTTTAAATTTTACATTATGGCAGAATATGACCTCTGTATGCGCATTGCCAAATATTTTTATTATTTTAAGTATCTATATGCCAGAGAGATCCCTCTCTAGTTGGAAAGTTCAGAATCCAACCTAATGTTGGTTGAAATAGTTACCTCTTTCATTTGTCTATCAGCCAGAAAATTTTTACAGAGTGCTAACAATATGGAAGACAACCTTCAGATATAAAGAAGGTCTCTTCGAATAGTTGGTCATGCCCTTTGGATTAACAAATGCATCGACCACTTTCATGAGGTTGATGGATCATGTATTGATACCCTTCACCAACTCTTTTATGGTTCTATATTTGGATGACATCCTCATCTTCAACAGAACTTGGGAGGAGCACATGAAAAATATTCAATAGGTTTTGAGCACTTTGCGACAACACAAGTTATATGCCAACCTGGAAAAATGATCTTTTGGCATGAAAAGGGTCCAATACTTGGGATACATTGTTGATGAGAATGGGGTACTTGTTGATTCAGATAATATCCAAGTCATACATGATTGGTCATCCTCGACCACACTAACTGAGATTTGGAGCTTCTTGGTACTGGCCAACTTCTATCGACGGTTCGTGTTGGGATTCTCCCTTATTGTATGGGCCCTTAACCAGGTGACCAAGGGTGGTGGCAGGGAAAATTTTGTGTGGGGGCAACGAACAACAACAATTATTCGATGATATGAAGCATCGCTTATGATCAACTCCAATTCTATCATTTCCTGATCTACAATAATCATTCGAGATTGAGACTGATGCATCTGAATCTGTTGTAGGCACATATCTCACTCAACATGGTCATATGTTGGCATACCATAGTGATAAACTCTCAGATATTGTATGAAAATACCCCACCTACGACAAGGAAATTATTCCATTGCACAAGCCTGTTGTCAATGGAAAAGTTACATTCTGGGAAAGGATACTATCATCCACACTAATCACAATCCTCTAGAGTTCATATAGACACAATTGAAATTGCAGAATGACTTCCATCAGAAGTGGTTCACCTACTTGCAATAGTTCCATCTCAACATCAAGTATAAGACAAGGATCTCAAATTATGTCATTGACTTCCTCAGTCGACCTCCCATGGATGAAATCACCATCGTTCTCCATTCCTATTGACATGAGACATCTGCATGGCTCCAAATTTATCAACAAGATCCAGACTTCACCACCACCTATCATCTCTTGGGTACCAACACGACTGTCACCAATTTTCACTTTAAGGACATAATATTATTCCATTTGGGACATCTTTGTGTTCCTACAAGTAAGCCTGCAAAGATGATTTGGGAACCCCACTATAGTCGGATGGCGAGACATTTTGGCGTGGACAAAATTGTGGTCATTCTTAAAAAATAATATTATTGGCCAAAACTTTGAAAGGACGTCAGCAAGTATATCATATATTGGATTTCTTGTGCCATTTCCAAGCCAACCATTAAGAAACAAGGCTTATAAAACCGTCTTCCTACTCCCAAGAAGCCTTGGGAATCCATCTTAATGGGTTACATGTTTGGCCTTCCATCCACCAAGCAAGGAAATGACTGTGTATTTGTGGTCATTGATCATTTTTTGAAGATGGCCATCCTCACAGCCTACAATAAGAATATCACAACGACATATAATGTCAATCTTTTCTTTAAACGAGTGTGGGTCCATTTTGGGATACCACATACCTTCATATCCGACCAGGACATCAGGTTCCTCAACACATTTTGGTCGACTCTCTGGTCATTGTTGGACACCAAGCTCACTAAATCCACTGCTTTCCACCCCCAAACAGACGACCAAATAGAGGTCGTCAATCGAATGATTTTGCACATCCTGCACATGTAAAACTATAAGAATCTGTGTACATGGGATGAGAGTCTCCCCTATGTTCAACATAGTTACAACAGGGCTCTCCATAACTCCATCGACCATAGCCAATTTTAGGTGCGGATGGGATTCCAACCCTTGGGTCCCCTTGATGTTGCACTACCTCTTGCCACGACAAAGACAAAATCTTCCAATGTTCATTTTGGGATGAAAAAATCCACCATATTCATTGAGTGGATTCAACCTATCCGCTAACAGGTCCAGGAGATTTTGTAGAAATCCAATGCTAAGTACAAGAAATTCCATGATAAACACAGGGTACCGCACCAGTTTCAGGTTGGAGATAAATTATGGTTATATTTGCAGAAGGCGCCTCTCACAGGGCCCCATCGGAATCTCTTCCCACCTCGCTATGGGCCTTACACTATCACCAAGGTTGTGGGTAGCAATTATTTTGAGCTCAACACTCCACCCTTCCTTGGCTTGCACCCAGTGTTCAATGTGGACCTCCTTCGACCATATTTTACACCATTATTGGGCATCTCAGATATCGTAGAACATATAACAACAACAAATCTCAACCTTGACTACATCGAACAAGCATCCACTAATATGATAGTGGACACATAGGTCAAGGGCACGTGCCAACAAAGGATCCATCTTTATCGGGTTGTCAAGGTAGGGAAGCTCCTACACTAAGTCAAATAGCTCACCTAGTGACAAATCCAACAAAATTTTGCTCACCTGATGGGGGAAATCAACGCAACAAAGACCATTTCTTCCTAAGGGGGGAGGATTGATCCAGGTGGATATTGGTGGCCACCCACTTATTCCATTTGGCTCCTCTTGTTCTCTTTTAGTTCAACACATTCTTCTATAATTATTTGTAATTGTGGTTTCTACACTTCTAGGGTTGTATGAATCCCTACACATATTCCAGGTGGATACTGGTGGCCTCTCACCTAATCCAAATGGATTATTTTGTATGTTTTCATGTCATCACATCTTGTTGTACTTACAGGGTCATTTTGGAGACCTAAACAATGTTTTTTTTTGCTTTCTATAGTCAAACTATAAATAGAGTCAAATTTTGAAGGTGTAATATGTATTTTTTTGAAAGACCTTTCCAATGGGCTATCATGTGCCTAAAATGGAGGTCGTATGCAAACGTTACGACCCAAGGAAGTTGAGGTACCAACTTACCCATAATGGCCCACATGAATTTTGGTGTTTCACCTTCTAGGGTTAGGTTTTTGGATGTCTAGGGTCTTTTCATTCATGAGTAATATAAAAAAGGCCTCTAGAGAATCATTATAATCATTCTTCTGAGACAGATTCACGTAGTAGCCACATATATTCTTAGAGATAGCTACCATCATTTGAGAAAGTGTTTCAGTTTTACAGTTTTAGCCTATTTCATTTATTCAATAGAAGATATTGTTCACTGGATATCTATGTGTTCTTCATATTTCTATGTTTATTGTATTGAATATGTTAATTAGTTTGATCCACTCCTAAATCTAGATCAATTCCACTCTATTTTTCTGATTCAATTTGTTGGGTGGTTGTCTTTTAACCTCAATAGCCACTCCTACAACAAATGTGGGAAATCACAGAAAAATACCTCATGCAAGTCGTTAAACATGTATTTATCCAGATATTTTCACGGTGTTAACTTAGGGTTTTTGTTATCCTTCTGTGCAAACTCAAGTTCCTTTTTTTTCAACCATCTTTCAATCTTTTCCTTCGTTGGATTCCATGGCCTGAACATTCCCTTTTATACCTTCATTCTCCACGTGTTTCTTCCATGGATACCATCCACTCAATCCTATGTAGTTCTAGTCTAAAACAGAACCATTTGTTGGGTTATATCTCCCTTCTACTTGTTCTTTGGTTGACCCAGGTTCAGATCTAAATAGGTTTCCAAGAAAACCCGCTAAAACTATCGGCCCTACTGGTAAACCAAAAGGAAATGTTGCACGCAGAGAACACAATGTAGTCTCACCCGAGATAGCTCTATAGGTGACTACAATGCTCAAGTTCTTGCAGTCTAGAAATGAGTGGGGATTTGGGTGTGCATTCTATCTTTTTCATGCATTAATCTTGGTATTCATTCAAGTATTTCTAGGATTCATTCATCTGTAGGATCATGCATGCATTCTAATATATCTAGTTAATCATTCATTCATAATATAACCATTAACAGGAAGTAAGAATTCAATAAACATCACATATAACACAGGTTTTACAGTGGTTCACCCCCTCTTGGGCTACGTGCATAAATATTTGGCTCCTTTTCTCTTTTATTTAGTCTTCTTCAAAATTTGGCATTGCACGCTTTACATATTCACTCATACAATCCTAATGAGGTTAAGGAACCTCTGTGATAAAGACTATATCACACTAAGAACATCATCCTGTGATATAAACCTAAACATCTACCCTTACTCGACTCTTGTACTGCCTTATTACAATTGACAGTCTTTCAACTTCTCAATAGTATCGAGCTGACTAGCTCATTAACTCTTTCCCTAGACCTCCTAGTTTCTTATTTATACTCTTTTTCAGTCTTGTATCCATTACAATCCTTATAAAAAACCATAAACCTAATATGGTTAGGTTTGTCTACCTCCTCACACATGGATTTTTCTCTCGCATGTTTCTTTTCCTTATTTTTTCGCATTCTTCTTTCTTTCCAGTTGTTGTGCGTGCTCCCAAAATTAGGCCTTTCCTTCCAAAAATAGGTCTTTCCTCAAAATAGGCATGCGCCCAAAATATACGAAAGAAGGTGATTCTATTCAAGCCAATGACAGTGGATGAGGCATGTGTACAATCATAGTACCTCGAAAACATAGGCCAAAAGAAAGGGTAGCCAATTGGTTCAAAGTAGAAAGAGCACTAGGAAGCTTCCAAGGATCCGAATAATTAGTGGAAAGGGGGAAAGATCAGAAGACAAAAAAAAATACAAATCAAATTAAAGATCTTGACATCCATTACAATTATTGCAACATTGATGGCCACACTGAGGAAATTTTTTGGAAACTACGTCTAGAGTTGAACTTGAAGAACCACAAGAAGGATGGAAAGAAAAAGAACCTTCTATCCACATATTTGATAAATCATGTTAAAATTAGCTCATATGTGGATGGAAATATTTTCTACACATCTGTGCAGAAGAAGGTGAATATACGTATCCTTCATCACTAGGAAGAGAAGGAGATGATCAAGCTCTTCCACATCAATATTCAGGTATAGAAGACCAAGATATATGCTATGTTCTAATCTAGCTCAGACATTAATATCATAGCAGCAGATCTAGTCAACAAGCTTGGATTGGAGGTAAAAAATCATCCTATCCCCTATCCATTGGGTTGGGTAAAAAAGGATGCCAAGATAAAGGTAACAAAATAGTGTAGGATTAAATTTTCTATAAGTGTTGATTTTATTGATGATGTGGAATTGGACGTAGAACTCCTTGATGTATGTGGAGTAGTGTTTGGAATCCCCTACATGTATATGAGGGATGAAATATTCATCCAGAGAGACAAACAATACCAACTGATCAAGGATGGGAAGTCCTACATCATTAATTCACATAAAGGCAATTCAAATATCCCACTCGTAAGTGCCAATCAAGCCAAGAAGTTGATTAGTTCTAATAATAAATACATTTTTCCTTCTTAAGATAAAATCAATCTGATGATGATTCAGTGAGAGTGAATGAATCCATGGAGGGGTCTACTAAAGAGTAGAAACATAATTTGGAGTATTTCTATAGGAATAAAGAGGAATTTTTAAGGAGCCTAAAGGGATGTGTATCACAAAATACAATTATTGCTAGACTCCCCATTTCCAAATATTGGGCTATATAGAAAATCTATTCTATAAGTGAATCAAGTGAAGAAGAAGTTTCAACAGTTGTTGGAGTAGGGTGTGATTCAAATAGGTACCTCACCTTATGGTACACCCATCATAATTTTTCACTAGAAGGAAGGGACTTGGAGAATGTGTATCAATTACATGGAATTGAACAAGTTTACACTGAATAATTGGTACCCTTTGCCTAGGATTGATGATTTGTTGGACCAGCTTCAACATGCCAAGTACTTCACTAAGATGGATTTTAAATAGGGATATCACCAGGTACAATTCAAAGAAGAAGAAACCTGAAATACTTCCTTCAAGACAAGGGAAGGTTTGTATGAGTGGTTGGTTATGACATTCAGTTTATGCAACACACTGGCTACATTTATGAGACTAATGAATGACGTTTTAGGCCCTTATACAGATTCCTTTTTTATTGTTTATTTCAATGATATACTGGTTTGTAATGTTACTTGGGAGGAGAACATCTCATATCTTATGTAGGTGTTAGAGACTCTGAAAAAGCACCAACTACTGGCCAATCTCAAGAAATGTGTTTTTTCTCAACATTCTTTGGTGTATTTGTGGTATGTGATTGGTGGAGGGGACAACAAGATGAATCCCGCAAATATGGAATCCATCATGAAATGGCCATTTCCTACAACTATCATTGAAGTTAGTATTTTTGGGGGGGAAACATAATACTTGAAGAAGTTTATAGCTTCATTTTCAATGATAGCTACACCACTCCATGCCATAACACCTATTGGTAACAGTTTCTAGTGGGGGTAGAATCAACATAAGGCCTTTGATGAGGAGAAAAGAAATCTCATTCAAGAACCAATGCTTAGACAACCAAACTTGTAGAAGCCCTTTGAAATAGATACAAATGTAAATGGGTATGACATGGGTGTAGTACCAATGCAGGGAGGAAGGAACATATGTTATCATTATGAAGTATTTCATGGGGATATTCTCAATTACCCTACCTACGACATGGATCTCTATGCCTTGGTACAATTTGTCAAAAAGTGGAAGCACTATCTGATGGAAAAGGAGACCATCATCCACACATACCACTAGCCACTACAGTATTTTCAGGCCCAGAGTAAGATACACCAAACCAAATGTTAAAATTGGGTGGGTATTTTACAACAATTTTATCTAGTCATCAATAATGAGAAGGGTATCACAAATATGTTTGAAGACATGCTTTCACGGCCACCCACATCCAATATTACAACTTTGGGAACTCTGGTGCACATGGATCCTTTTGCCCATGATGCATATAAAGAGGCATACATAGAATATGAGGACATCAAGGAGGTGTATCAACAACTATAAGGCCAAATTAATATCAAAGAAGGTGACAGCTAGGATGATTATCATTTCCATAATGGTTTACTGTACAAGCTAAAAAATATTTGTGTCCCTAAGGGTGAATGATTGTGGCTTATCAGAGAGGCTCACACCTCCAAGGTTGTAGGACATTTTGGTGTTGGGAATAAATTTTCCAACTTAGAGAGGTATGTGTACTAGCCAATAATGCAAGAAGATGTAGCATGTTATATTAGAGGATTTATACTTTATTGTGCCAACAAGCCCAGTAAAAAGAAGCAAGGTCTATATCGTCCCTTACTTGTACCCACTCGACCTTGGGAAAGTATTTCCATGGATTTTGTGAAAGGTTTACCAACAACCAGGAAGGGATATGCCTATTTATTTGTGGTAGTTGACAGGTTCAACAAAATGTGCATTCTCATGCCTTGTAAAAATACCACCAATGAACAAGAAGTAGAAAATAAGTTCTTTGAACAAGTCTGGGTGCCCTTTGGGATACTAAGGAGCATCATCCCTAAAAGGTATAACAAATTTCTCAGTGCATTTTGGACTGCATTGTGGGAGAATATGGACACAAAGTTGAAGAGGTATACAACATTCCATCCACAGACAGATTTGAAAACAAAAGTAGTAAACATCACTTTGGTGTAGATTTTGAGGGGTTACAATCAAAATCATCTAAATACCTGGGATGAAAATGTGATCTATATAAAACACTCTTATAACAGAGCAGTCCACACTTCTACTAGTAAGTCACCTTTTGAAACTTTCTTTGGGTATTTTCCACCTTCACCCCTAGATGTTGTATATGGACAATAAGGAGGAGTGAGGGAGGACCTCACGGGAGATGCATTAAAAGCATACAAATTTGTTGCGAAGATCAGGTAGATCCATTTGCAAGTACAAGAGACAATGAAGAAGTGAGAGGAAGAGTACAAAGCTAGGGATGACTAGCAAAGAATTAAGAGAACATTTAGAGTGGGAGGCAAAGTATGATTACAACAGAATAAGGAAACGCTACAGGGTCCTTATAAGAATATCAAGGCTCTACGGTATGGTCCTTTTGAGGTATTGGAAGAGATAGGAGATAACTCCTACAAACTTATTCTATCCCAATACATGTGCATTTACTGATTAGTGAGTGTTGAGAATCAGAAACTCTATGAGACATCCATATTAGATTAGGAGGAGGAAAGCAAAGTGATACTATGGGGAAAAGACAGAGGGAAATTTTCCTCACCTCATTAAATAAATATTTTTTGGGAAAAATACCTTGATAAATGGGGAGGTATGATCTGGATTGGATCATTATATTGTTTTTCATCCATCTCAATCCTTTCAGACTATAAAAATTGGATTCATCTTGTAGGGCCATTTTAGTGGCAAGTCCTAGTTTGGAAAATTTGGGTCTAGAACATTCCAAGGCCATTTTGAGGCATCAAATGAATGTTTTTTGGTTAAAACCTACATATCAGATCTCAGAACATGTGACATTATTCTACACATTAATACCTTTCCAAAAGTGCAACAATTGTGTTAATCAGAGCTCATATGCAAAATTTATGCCTCCCGCAAGTTGACCTACCATGTTGTCCACCATGGTATGAGAGGATGCCACATCATCCGCCATTACTCATGCATATGGGGATAGCGATGTAATTAATTTCAAGAATAATCTAGAAGGTCCAAAACCCTATCACAATTGAGGTTTGAGGAAGTAAAAAACTTACCCTTAGATGGTTATCAGGCTATGTTAAATACCGAGACACTAGAAGGAGAAGGGGTTCCATTCTTTTGCATTGTATATTTTTCCATAGCTGAGGAAAACAAATGAGTGGTATTATGTGATAATAATAGAGGAAGAGAGATTTTGTAGCAGCCATACAAGATACAGGTCAAAGGAAAATCCACAGAGAGTGCTTCTTTCTTTTGTACTTGCAACATTTCTATACTAGAGAAAAGAGAGTAAAGAAACCTCACCTTCTAGCTGGGTTTTCTCCCGTATTTGGTTTCCCATGTCATATATTTTGTATATTTTTCGATGTTGTGATTTTTTTTTACTATTATGTATTTTCCTCCTCTTATTTGTTTCATGCATAAGTAGTGAAAACAATAACTAAATATTCTAGAAATCTAAAGAAAAAATAACCTCAATAATAAAGATTTCAGTTATTTATGATATCTGTTGTGATGAGTTATTCCATTGAAATATCCATGGCATTTTACAAATCATATTGGTATCAGATGTAATATCCCCAAGGACAAGCCCCAATTGTATTTATAAATTGTAAACATGTTTTGTAGGCTTGTGTGCCGAGTGTTGATCAGATGGTGGGCTTATGTGTTTATTCCGGAGAGCCCAAGTGTTAAAGACCAAGAGCCTGATTTTGTATATGTAACTATGAAGATCATTAATAAAATATAAACATTGTTTCTTGCAGACCAACCACGAAGAAAGAGTGATGGGGGACTAACATTCCACAAGGTTGGGTAAGGGAGGAGGCTAAGTGTTTGGGCCTAGGGGCTAAGCTAGGGGGATTACTTCTAAAGGAATAATATTTATTATTAATTCCCGAAGGATAAAGTGGGCATGCTCAGTGTTGAGTGTTTTTATCCTAAGTCCTGGGAGAGGCAACGTGTGAAAAAGGAAACGCATGCAGCTCTAGGAAGACAAGTGTCGACCTAGGCGCATGCAGTTAAAACTGATGATTTAGCCATGTTGGGGGTCGTTCTGTCATTATCTCATCCTCAACCTGAGTTCACTGAGATTGGGGGCGTCTGAACCCATTTTTCCTCTGCGTCTGCATTTTCTTACCCGCGCACAGGGAAGGAAACCCTCACGGGAGGGTTGTTCATTCGACCATCCTCCATGAATTGGGTAGAGTCTTCATGAGTGCCCTCTGTATACCCTCATGCATTTCTGAAAACCAGAACCATCAAGCTGACCGATGTATTTTCGTGAATCTCATGGCCTCTGCATTCGACCTTTTCAATATTCACGCATGCACCTGAGACCCGAAATACGTGAACCATTCTGTGTCTTTTGAGGAACCTGACACCTAAGTAATCGCCTTATTTGTGCCATGTATTAGCGTGGGTTGTTGTCCCCTGTGGTGTCATTCCCATCTACTGTTGCTACTTTCATCCCTATGTGAATGAGTGTTGAACCCTTGATGTTGTCCTCACCTGGATGGAGCTGAGTCGAGGAGTGTGCTGAAGAAGCGGGTTGTCAGGATCGTGGTAGAAGAGGCAGGTTGTCAAGCCTGTGAGTAGCTCTCTCTAGTTGAGAGAGTCTGCTGGGAAGTGGTTTTATCATAGAGAGATTCTAGCACCAACTACGGAGCTCTGATAATTTTTGATCCAGCCTATTGGCGAGATCTAGAGAGGGAGGTGAAGCAACCGATGGACTGTGCTTGTGAATTTTTATACTCCTGGGTGGAACATGCATGTGGGGAATGATAGTCCATGAGTAGTGTGCATAAGAAGGCTCCTTGAGAGAATCCTTTAGGTTGCTCTGTCCAGTTTNGTCTTTTGAGGAACCTGACACCTAAGTAATCGCCTTATTTGTGCCATGTATTAGCGTGGGTTGTTGTCCCCTGTGGTGTCATTCCCATCTACTGTTGCTACTTTCATCCCTATGTGAATGAGTGTTGAACCCTTGATGTTGTCCTCACCTGGATGGAGCTGAGTCGAGGAGTGTGTTGAAGAAGCGGGTTGTCAGGCTCGTGGTAGAAGAGGCAGGTTGTCAAGCCTGTGAGTAGCTCTCTCTAGTTGAGAGAGTCTGCTGGGAAGTGGTTTTATCATAGAGAGATTCTAGCACCAACTACGGAGCTCTGAGAATTTTTGATCCAGCCTATTGGCGAGATCTAGAGAGGGAGGTGAAGCAACCGATGGACTGTGCTTGTGAATTTTTATACTCCTGGGTGGAACATGCATGTGGGGAATGATAGTCCATGAGTAGTGTGCATAAGAAGGCTCCTTGAGAGAATCCTTTAGGTTGCTCTGTCCAGTTTTCCTATAACCTCACCCTAGTCTAGGATTCCCTTGCCCTGGGTGGAGCTTGGTCCCCGCTCAGGGGTGACCCACTACTGAGTGTCATGAGTAGCGTGGTCTAACGATGGGAGGTTCATGGATGGTCTGCACATAGTTGATGGATTTATTCCAATTCCAAAGATAAGTATCATTATGTGTTTACTTTCAATTAAAATGCATGTCTGTGATGCTTGTATGTTTTCATGTATTTCGTTGAATGTATGAATTATTATTAATTCCATTAATTAAGTATGTTAGTAGTAATTATGTATTTATTCTATATTGTTTGGTTAAATATGCATATTAAATATATGTGTATGAGAATGTTCTGCATAGTAGCGTTGCTTGGCAGTGGAGTTGATGGTCGAGGACATTTCAATATGGTATCAAAGATTTAAAAAATAAGTGAAGGGTCTGAGTATAGGCGTTTCCCAGGCCGATTGGTGGTCGAGGACATTACGAATTGGTATTAGAGCTAAGTCAGAGATGACTAGTGGAATTTCCCAGGCCGGTTGATGGTTGGGGATGTTACAAATTGGGTAAGGGAGGAGGCTAAGTGTGTAGGCCTAGGGGCTAAGCTAGGGGGATTACCTCTAAAGGAATAATATTTATTATTAATTCATGAAGGATAAAGTGGACATGTTGAGTGTTGAGTTTTTTTATCCTAAGTCCTGGGAGAGGCAACGTGTCCAAAAGGAAACACATGTAGCTCCAGGAAGACAAGTGTCGACCTGGGCACATGCAGTTAAAACTGATGAGTCAGCCGTGTTGGGGGTCATTTTGTCATTTTTTCATCCTCCACCTGAGCTCGCTAGGATCGAGGACCTATGAACCTATTTTTCCTCTGCGTCTGCATTTTCTTACCCGTGCACAGGGAAGGTTGTGTGTTCTATCATTATGTCATCCTCCACCTGAAACTGAAACCTCCATCATCAACATTTTTGTTTTTATTCCTTGTCACACACCCTGAACTAGTGGCAAACTCGTGACTGAGCCCTCTCTTCTATGAAGTAAAAGCACCCTGTAAATGTCTGAACTGTGATGTGTCTTAGTGTGGACTGTTTCCATTTTTGGATGTCCATACCCAAATTCATGTTGTTTTTTTCACCGTCAGTTAACCGAATTTCTATTGTTGTTGTTGTTATCCTAACCTTGCAGTAATTGAGTTGAAACTGCTTGAATAAGCAGGTTTTCAGGCCCATGGTAGAAGAGGAATGTTTTCAGGCCTATGAGAAGCTCTCTCCAGGTGAGAGAGTTTGTTGGGAAGTGGTTTTCTCCCAGAGAGAGTCCAACACCAGCTATAGAGCTTTGAGAATTCCTGATCCGTCATGTTGTCAAGAACCTGAGAGGGAGGTGAAGTAGTTAATGGACTATGTGGCAGTGAAGGTGTATACTCCTGGGTGGAACAAGAATGTGGGGAATGAGCGTCTGTGAGTAGTGGACATAAGAAGGCTCCTGGAGAGAATCCTTCTGGTTGCTCTGTGCAGTTTTCCTGTAACCTCAACCTAGTTTAGGATCCCCTTGCCCTAGGTGGAGCTTAGTCCCAACTCCAGGGTGACCCACTGCTAAGCGTGATGAGCAACGTGGTCTATGGCTGGGAGGTTCGTGGAAGGTCTACACGTAGTTGGTGGTGTTACTCCAATTGAAATATAAGTATCAGTTTGTGCTTAATTTATTTGTTATGCAGGTCTGTGATGCTTGAATCTTATCATGTACTTCATTGCGTATATGAACTACTGTTAATTCCACTGATTATATATGGTAGCAGTAATTCTGTGATTATTGTGATTAAGTGTTTTAATTCATTAAAATGAATATATTATATAAGTGTATATTCCGTAGTGGTAACATTACTCGGTATCTATGTTGGTCGAGGATGTTATAGTTTGGTATCATAGCTAAGTCAGAGTTGATTAGCGGCATTTCCCAGGCCGGTTGATGGATGGGGATATTACAAATTGGTATCAGAGCAGGCTAAGTGTATTCCCTAGTTGGGTAATGCACCTAACACAACCTTAAATTAGGATTTAAATCTCTGATACCAAATTGTAACATCCCCGACCACCAACCGACCTAGGAAATGCCACTACTCAGACCCTTCACTTAGTTTTGATACCAAACTATAGCATCCCCGACCAACATAGAGACCGAGTAATACTATCACTGCGGAATATACACTTATATAATATATTCATTTTAATCGAATAAAAAACTTAATCACTCTTATCACATAATTACTTCTACCATACAAAATCAATGGAATTAACAGTAGTTCATATATGCAACAAAATACATGATAACATTCAAGCATCACAGACATGCATAACAGATAAATTAAGCACAAAATGATACTTATATTTTCAATTGGAGTAACACCACCAACTACGTGAAGACCTTCCACAAACCTCCCAACCATAGACCACACTGCTCATCATGCTCAGTAGTGGGTCACCCCTAAGATGGGACTAAGCTCCACCCAGGGCAAGGGATTCCTAGACTAGGCTAAGGTTACAGGAAACTACACAGTGAAACTGGAAGGATTCTCTCTAGGAGCCTTCTTAAGCCCACTACTCACGGACTCTCATTCCCCACATGCCTGTTCCACCCCGGAGTATACACCTTCACAAGAACAGTCCATCGGTTGCTTCACTTCCCTCTCTGGGTCTTGACAACAGGCCAGATCAGGAATTCTCAGAGCTAAGTAGCTGGTGTTGGACTCTCTCTGGGACAAAACCACTTCCTAGCAGACTCTCTCACCTAGAGAGAGCTGCTCACAGGCCTGAAAACCTGCCTCTTCTACCACGGGCCTGAAAACCTTCTTCTTCAACCAGTTTTAACTCAATTCTCGCAAGGTAACAATAACAAAAACAAAAATATCATTTCGGTTAACTCATGGTGACAACAACAGCATGAATTTGGGTATGGACATCCAAAAACTGGAAACAGTCCACACTAAGACACAACATAGTTCATACATTTACAAGGTGCTCGGACTTCATAGGAGACAAGAATCAGTCTATGAGTTTGCCACTATTTCAGGGTGCATGAAAAGGAATCAAAACATAGAGGTCGATGACAGAGGTCTTGGGTTCGGTCAGAGGATGGGAGAATGGCCGAACAAACAACCTTCTCGTGAGGGTTTCCTTCCTTGTGCACGGGTAATCAAATGCATACATAGAGACAAAATGGGTTCAGACACCCTCGATCCTAGCAAACTCATCCTTGGGGATTGTAATATCCCCAAGGATGAGCCCCAGTTGTACTTATAAATTGTAAACATGTTTTGTAGGATGGTGAGTTGAGTGTTGATAAGTTGGTGGGCTTATGTGTTTATTAGGCTGGAGAGCCTAAGTTTTAAAGGCCAAGAGCCTGATTTTGTATATGTAATTATGTAGATCATTAATAAAATATAAACATTGCTACATGCAAACCGACCACGAAGAAAGAGTGATGGGGTACTAAGCTTCCACAAGGTTGGGTAAGGGAGGAGGCTAAGTGTGTGGGCCTAGGGGCTAATCTAGGCTGCTTACCTCTAAGGGAATAATATTTATTATTATTTCATGAAGGCTAAAGTGGACATGCTCAGTGTTGAGTGTTTTTATCCTAATTCCTAGGAGAGGCAATGTGTGCAAAAGGAAATGCATGAAGATCTAGGAAGACAAGTGTCGACCTGGGCGCATGTAGTTAAAAGTGATGAGTCAGCCATATTGGGGTTCATTCTGTCATTCTTTCATCCTCCTCCTAAGGTCGTTGGGATCGGGGGTGCCTAAACCCGTTTTTCCTCTGCTTCTGCATTTGCTTACCCGCACACAACAAAGGAAACCCTCATGGGAAGGTTGTTTGTTCGGTCATCCTCCGTGAATTGGGTAGAGTCTCCACGAGTTCCCTCTGTATACCCTCACAGATTTCTTAAAACTAGAACCATGAAGCCGACTGGTTTATTCCTATGAATCCAATGGCCTCTGTATTTGACCTTTGCAATATTAATTCACGTACCTGAGACCCGAAATCCGTGAACCATTCTATGTCTTTTGAGGAACCCGACACCTGAGTAATCACCTTTGTTGTGCCATGTATTAGCATGGGTTGTTTCCGCCTATGGTGTCATGCCCATTTGTTGTTTCTACTATAATCCCTGTGAGAATGAGTTCTGAACCATTGTTGTTTTCCTCACCTGGCTGGAGCTGAGTCGAGGAGTGTGCTGAAGAAGCGGGTTGTCAGGCCCGTGGTAGAAGAGGAAGGCTGTTAGGCCTATGAACATCTCTCTCTGGGTGAGAGAGTCTTTTGGGAAGTGGTTTTCTCCTAGAGAGAGTCCAACACCAGCTATGGAGCTCTGAGAATTCCTTATCCGAACTGTTTCCGAGACCTAGAGAGGGAGGTGAAGCAACCGATGGACTGTGCTTGTGAAGGTGTATACTCTTGAGTGAAATAGGCATGTGGATAATGAGAGTCCATGAGTAGTGGGAATAAGAAGGCACATCGAGAGAATCCTTTTGGTTTCTCTGTGCATTTTTCCTATAACCTCAGCCTATTCTAGGATTCCCTTGCCCTGGGTGGATCTTGGTCCCTTCTTGGGGGTGACCCACTGATAAGCGTGATGAGAAGCATGATCTAAGGATGGGAGGTTCATGGAAGGTCTGCACGTAGTTGGTGGAGTTAATCCAATTCCAAATATAAGTATCATTATGTGTTTAATTTCAATTAAAATGGATGTATGTGATGCTTGTATGTTTTCATGTATTTCGTTGAATGTATGAATTACTGTTAATTCAATTAATTCTATATGTTAGCAGTACTTATGTGTTTACTTTGTATAGTTTGGTTAAATATGGGCATATTAAATATATATGTATGAGAATGTTCTTCGTAGTAGTGTTGCCCAACAGTGTGGTTGATGGTCGGGGACGTTTCAATATGGTATCAGAGCTTTAAAAAATAAGTGAAGGGTCTGAGTAGTGGCATTTCCTAGGCCGGTTGGTGGCCAGGGACGTTACATCATAGTAGTTTTTTATTTTAGATATTTGTGGGAAGTTGCAAGATTTAGGAATTGACTTAACAAGAAGTCCCAGAAACCCTAGATATGGTGGATGAGTTTGTTCATAATAACCCTCAAGATCTAGTGGAACAAAGATTTGAAAGTTTGGAAGCACAAGTTGTGAACATCAATCGCAATATGAACCTCCTCATGGTAGTTATAGAAAGGAAGCTTGGACCATTCAAATATGATGGAGGATATAACTCAAAGATCAGATCAGAGGGGAAATCGAGAGATCAAGAAGACTCGGGAAAGGAGTCATAGAAAAATTTGAGAAAGAGTAGACGAGTTCAAGTTTCAATAACCCTTCACAGTTCCTATTCAAGATGGAAGTGAAAGTGGACATAAAGTCATACCAAGGTGATATCAATGCATTAAAATTGAATCATTGGTTACAACAACTAGATTTTATTTTAGAATTCACCATATAGTTGAAGGGTAGAAGATTTCATTTGCTAGATTGAAGTTAGAGGGCCATGCTTTAACCTAGTGGGAAAGCCACACAAAAACACTTAGGTTGGAGGGTGATCTTCTAGTAACTAGGTGGGAGGACTTCAAAAACCTTATCAAGTCCCAATTATACTACCCTATCGGGTATGTAGAGGACCAATGGATTTGGTGGCACTACATCAGGTAGAGGTAGAGGAAACGTGTACAAGTGTACACCACTAAGTTCATAAATATGGCCATTGTGTTGGCTATATCTACCAAGAACTCATATGTACTCCTCAAGTAAAAGAGGGTTTCACAAAGTCATCCATGAAACAAGATGATTATATTCAAGACAAGGATAGTGGATGAGGTGTGTGCACATGCACAGTACCTAGGAAACATAGGCCAAAAGAAAGGGAAACCAAGTGGTTCGAAGCAGAAAGAGAACCAGGAGGATTCCAAGGAGGGGAAGAAGAAGTGGATAGGGGGGAAATATAATAAGACAACAACCACTGCACATAAAAGTAAATATCCCAACAACCATTGCAATCATTGCAACATCGATGGCCACACCGAGGAAAAATGTTGGAAACTACATCCAGAGATGAACCCAAAGAACTGTAAGAATGAAGGAAAGAAAAATAACCTTCTAGCCATAGATTCAAAAAATCTGGTTGAAAGTAGCTTAAATGTAGATGAAAATATTGTTTTCACATATGTTCATATGGAAGTGAATATATGTATCCTTCATCACCGGGAATAGAAGGATATAACCAAGATCTTCCACAACAAGATTCAAGTCAAGAAGACCAAGATAGATGCTCTATTTGACTTTGGCTTACAAGATAATGTCATCAATACCCCCTGCTAAGGATCGATGATCTATTGGACCAGTTGTAGCATGCCAAGTACATTGCCAAGACAAATTTGAAATCATGATATCACCAGGTATGATTCAAAGAAGAAGATACCTGTAAGAATGTGTTCAAGACAAGGCAAGTTTTGTGTGAGTGGTTGGTTATGTCATTCATTTTATGCAATGCACCGACTATATTTATGAGACTAATGAATGATGCTTTATGCCTTTATCTAGATTCATTTTGTTATCCCATGTTAAATGTTTTAGGTGAAATCAATGTTTCAGGATCTAGTAGGACACTAAATCGGTTTAGAAGTCCGATAAACTAGTGAAAGGGGATAAATTTGATAAGAAAGGGATAAATCTAGCAGGCGTGCGTATTTGATCGGGCCCGACACATCACAAATCACAAGGTACCAAGATCAAAGGTCGAGGACGATTTTGGGGTGAGAAGTTGTGCGGAGGATAAAATTGGGAGAGTGAGCCAAAATGAAACCACGGTTTTTGTTTGGGACTATGTGGCGCCTGTTGAGTCCATTTTTGTGCTTCCACAAACCATACTTTTGCCTCTTTATTTTCCATTTTTCCTTCATTTTATCCCACATTTCTCATAAAATAGCCTATCCAAGGTATATTTGTCATCCTTTAACTTCAGAATTGAATTTTCTAAATTATTGCATTAAAATTGGAAATTTAGCAGAAATTGCAGAATTTCACCAAA
>SNQJ01S0111256.1:0-20583 GCA_010110895.2 Picea sitchensis | reverse complement strand
GATCATGATTTTTCCATTCAGAGTTTTGAGCACAGAGCACATCATGAGTTCGTGAAACGCGAAATTGCGATGCACCTAAGAGTTGGGCCCATGATCATAGTTCAGGGTCGTATGGAAAGAGAGGCCAAATGAAAATCAGGCACATGTTGAAGCAGTGGGTGGCTAATATTTTTTGAGGAGCTAATCTTGGTCGTCATATTCGAGGAAAATTTAATCATTGATCCAAATGGGCCATTTCGCAGGAGCGGGCATCGAGATTTTTGAAATCAAAGGGATTGAAAGCTCCCAACATGTTAAATCCTTAGATTTCATATGGATAAGCATGAGGTCATGTCCCGCGGTCACATGGGGAAAAGGAAAAGGAGATGCACAAATAACCAAAGGGCCTGAGTTGGTCACAGAGAAAGATCTGCGTGACCTTGAGGCGCCAAAATTGACTCGAAGGAGTTGTGAGCTCGCCTGGAGAATTCATGGGTGTTAGGCTTCATCCTGATCCCAATGAAGGTAGTTAATGAAGTTGGGGAAGGTGGTTGAAACCTCATTTCACCATATAAATGGAAAGCATGGAAAATCTGACCGTGGAGGGAAGCCTGTTAGCTGAAAGTTCCCTATCATGTATTTTCTTGAGAAGCCCATACCGATATGATCTTGCGTTTGAAAAAAGAATGCAAGTGTAGTCTGATAGAAGAAGATGCAGACAAGAAGCCTTGAATGCATGACTAGAGTGTGCTTATGAAGAGAGCAAGTTGTTTTGAGTATAAATAATCAGTTTTGATATTTTGTTAAGGTCGATGGTAGAGCTAGGCTCCCGTATTGTAAAGTTTTAGTAAAGTATCTAGTTTCTGGTTATGTATCTGTATTTGAGACTTCTTGCTTAATCCAAGTCAAATTTCTTTCTCCATCTTATTATGCATCTGATACTGAATGTTCATGATTGAAGGATTCACATGGATTATTGTGACTGTGTTGTAATGGATGTTTGATTACAATGTTGTCATAATGTTTTCAGTTTCCTGAAGTTACGAATCCAAGAAGATCTTGTTTTTTGAATTTTTGCTCCTTAGGATACTAGAAGACTAGATGTCCATAGCATACCTCTTCACTCTCCTTAATTTCTTCCCCCTACTCACCACTATACCAAACTTACTAACTGAAGTTACACCAAGACCTCACTTACTTATGCTTTTCGATCTAGTTTTCTGAGTTAGAACGATACCATCTTGAGTCTACTTCCATTATACCACCTTTATATTTATTTTTCGTGACATGCAAACTGATGGGTATCAGGCTTACCTCTGCCACAATCTAGGGGTGACTTCTGGTGCTAACATTTCTAGCGCCGTTGTCGGGGACAAAATTGAAGATTTTCCCTGGGATTTAACGACAAATCTTACTAGTTATGAAGGTGCATTAGAACTCAATACATCAAGGATTTCAACTATGCACCTTGTGACTCCATTAAGGCGACTCCACTATTTCAGTTGTGGCTTCAAGAGGCATACACATGAGGTCTACTTCACAACTACCTCTAGCGACTCTTGAAACTGACCCAGAGAAAATTCTCAAAAGAAAAAAGACCCTTCAAGAAGGTACTTCATCCACTGAACCGGGTATTTCTGATAATTTTCACCATCCTCTTATAGAAACTCCAATATTTATTTCTCATTTTCCCGTTACACCATATGTTGGAGTTTCTAGAAGTTTAAATTTTGGGAGGTTTCCTACTGATTTCCCCTGTCCGAGATTCACCACTCCTCCTCCTGTTAAAGTTGTTGTGTTTACCGAGAGGGAAACCTATTCTCCCTCAATTCCTTTGTTATTTTATTTTTTCCCCATAGACACACCTCCAATATCCCCTGCTCGAACTCCATCCCCACCTAGTTCTTCTCCAATTCACATACCAATGGTGGGTGCTAATCCCCCTAGAAATAGAATGGATGCCATAGTAGCTGCCAGATATGCCCCTCTCATTCTTCTGAGCCTCTTAATTCCCTACCAGTAGGTGGATACCTTAATCAGCTGCCTAAGTTTACAAGAGAGGGAGATATAACTGCAGAAGTGCACCTCGCAACTTTCTATAGTTATGATGATAACTATGTCATAGTAGATGCAGATATATCGATGAGGAATTTTTTCCATAGCCTTGATGGAGAAGCCAGAAAGTGGTTCAGGGCCCTAACCCCTAGATCCATCAATGTGATTGATGCGTTAGATGATATCTTCTTGAGACAATGTGGGGATAAAAAATACTTCATGTACTATATCACAGAGTTAGAGTCCCTAAAAAGAAAAGAGGGAGAGTCTGTCTCTGACTTCTCTAAGAGATTCAACAAAATGTACAATAAGATCCCTACTAAGATAAATCCCATAGAAGCCTCTACCAAGATTACCTATGCTAGTTATTTTGAACCTGACTTCTGCCTCCTACTAAGAGAGAGAATAACTACCTCTTTGGCTTCTATGCAAGATGCAGCCTTGGAAGTAGAATATAACATATTGGAAGTTGACTGACTCAGGAATAAGGTTGATAAAGATAGAGGAAGGGGAAGATTTGAAGCCTCAACCTTCAGTTCCTCTGCCCTCCCCCCTCAAATGGACAAAGTACCCAAGTTACTAAAATCACTTTCAGCTAGAATGGAAAGGTTGGAATTAGAAGGGAAGCAAACATACATAAATCCTCAAAATATTGATAACAGAGGCAACTTCAGGAAGCCAAAAAACAATGCAACTCGGATTATACAAAGAGAACCTTGGAACAGAGATAGGGATGATCAGAAAATTCAAACCCCTCTTTAGAACAACCTTGTCGCAGACGATGGTGGAGAGGAAGAGGACCTCGACTCAGAAATTCATTGTCTTGAAGACGCTTCTCCTTCCCCTCACTTAACTCAATCAACATACGAGGATTCTCTCATGGATATTCAATTAAACGAGCTGAACAAGGGGAATAAGGCCATCGACAACCCGAATAGATACAACCTCAAGTCTAAGAAGGAATATGGGAAGTATGACATCCCTGATCATCCTCCCAGAGCATACAAACCCCCCAAAGATGCGGAAAGAAGCAGTGGTCAAAAGAGAACCCAGAACCCCCCACTAGTGGTCAAAGGTCCTATCCCAGAAGTAAAATAAATTATGAAGATCCCCTCCTATTTTAACTTTGAGCATGAAATTCTAAATATTTGAATCCCGATACCCCTTTTAGAGTTGGTCAAGCATGAATACTTTAAGAGATCCTTATCTAAACTATTTCTTCTCGAACCTTTGAATCATCCCTCAGACTCAATCAATTTGCAAGACGAGAAGCCAACAGTCATCCTAGGTCCCATGGTAAAAGATAGAGACAATTAATCCCCTCCCTTCTACACATCACTAAACATACATGACAAGGTATTGCATAATTTTATGATGGATTCAGGGGCCTCTCATAACCTCATGCCAAAAATGTTTATGGAATAATTAGGTCCAGAAATAAAAAAAAGCATACCATGACCTGTATTCCTTTGACTCTAGGAAAGTGAAATGTCTTTGGGTTATCAAATATCTGGTCGTGACCTTGATTCATCTACCCATGAAAAGTGTGGTCATGGATATCATGGTGGCTGATGTTCATCCCAAGTTTGGCATGTTATTGTCAAGATATTAGATAAAAATACTTGGGGGAGCATTGAAGATGGACCTCACATATGATACCATTCCTGTATTTGGAGGGGATCATAGAAGTCTATACAAAGAATCTCAGTTGGCCTACATTATCAGTGATGAAGAAGATCCCACAAACCATCCTATCTTTGCACTTGACAYTGATTTGGGATCCATTTTATTGCAGCTCACTGACGCCCCTGAACCCCCTATTGATATCAGAAAGTCCATTACTCTATGTGAAGATTCTCCTCCAATTACCTCYGTGTGGAAAATGTTCTTTGATGGAGCATCCTCTAGATAAGGTGTTGGTGTTGTAGTAGTCCTTGTTTCCCCTACTTAGGAAACTATATCTCTRTCCTACAAGTTAGAATTTGAAACTACCAATAATTTGGAAGAATATGAAGCTCTTGTTTTGGGTTTGAGGGATGCAAAGGACATGGGGATTGAAGATATATCAATGTTTGGAGATGTTGAGCTAATTKTCTAGTAGATTAGGAGTATTTATCAGTATAAGAACCCTCAGCTGAAATCATATAGAAATGAAGTATGGGACCTCATTGATAGTTTTTTCTCGGCTTTCAACATTTCATTTGTTCCCAGGGAAGAGAATGTAATGGATGACTCTTTGGCTATATCGGTAAGCATTTTCAGAATCCCCTGGCCACCTAAGATTAGGTATGACGTAGAAGTAGAATATAGACCCTCCATACTTGACAATGTTTGGAAAGTGTTTGAGAATGATCTTGAGATCAAAAGATTCCTGGAAACTATTGATGAGTTTTCAGCATTACACATTGATCAAGATTTTGAATCCAAAATACATCCTCATCCTGATTTGTTTCTAAACAAAATTGTTGATCATCACATTGTCTAGTTACCCAACAACCACATCCCAAAGGGACTAGTCCCTTTGGAAAGATTATTCGACAGAAATGATGTCGCAATAAAAGGTAAAGTCCCAAATGAATATGTTGATGTAGCTGAGCGCAATATTGGCACAGAGAAGAATACCAAATTTGTCAAGCTGTCAAGTTGTTTGTCAAAGGCGAAGAGAGCCGTGTGTGTTGAACTATTAAGGGAATTTGTTGATGTGTTTGCCTAGACCTACAAAGACCTCAGAACATATTACATGAGTTTCATTGAGCACAAGATCCCATTGAAAGAGGAAGCCAAACCATTTAAGCAGAAATTAAGACAGATAAATCCTATGTTGCTTCCTGTTATGGAGAAAGAGGTAAAATATTTGTTGGATGCCCAAATCATCATGCCTTTGAGGTATTCTAAGTGGGTGGCCAACCTGGTCCTAGTAAGAAAGAAGAATATAGAAATTAGAATACGTGTCGATTTCAAGAACTTGTAAAGAAGCTCCAAGAAGGACAATTACCCACCGCCAAAGATGGAACACATCTTGCAAAGGGTAACAGGTGCATCCAGGATTTTCATGATCGATGGATTTTCTGGATACAATCAAATCTCTGTTTTTACTAATGATAGATAAAAGACAGACTTTACCACTCCTTGGGGCACTTTCATGTATGCCAAAATGCCTTTGGATTAATGAACGCAGGAGAAACCTTTCATCGAGCCATGGAAATCGCCTTAATTGGGGAAAAGGATAAATTTGTAGTTATCTATCTGGATGACATTGTAGTCTTTTCTAGATCTGATAAAGAACATTGTTGTCATCTGAGGAAAGTCTTCTTGAAATGCAGAAGGTTTGGTCTTTCCTGAATCCTAATAAATCATTGTTTTCTATGAAGGAGGGAAAGTTGCTAGGGCACATTGTATCAACTGAGGGAGTTAGGATTGATCCCAGCAGAGTTGAAGCAATCCAAACCTTGCCAATCCTTAGATCTAGGAAAGAAGTCCAGTCTTTCTTAGGAAAAAATAATTTTCTGAGCAGGTTTGTTTCCAACTTTACTGAGATGGTAAATCTTATAACAATCATTTTGAGGAAAGGAAAGGAAGTCAAATGGACTGCCGAGTCTCAGAATTCCTTTGATCAAATAAATAAGGCCTTGACTGAAGCACCTGTGCTTATCGGTCCTGATTACTTAAAGGATTTCCTAATTTTTTTATTTTCTTCATTTGACACTGTAGCAACTGTTCTGTTGTAGAAAAATGTTGAAGGGTTGGAACAAACCATTTCCTTTTTCAGTCGGGCATTGAGAGATGTTGAGGTGAAATATGACATCATGGAGAAGTAGGCCTACACTTTGGTTAAAGCTCTGAAATATTTCAAATTCTACGTCCTACACTCAAAATTCATCGCATACGTCCCTTTAGCTACGGTTAAGGAAGTTCTCGTCCATCCAAACATTTATGGAAGAAGGAACAGATGGATCACCAAGATCCTTCAATTTTATATGGAGATCAATCCCACCAAATTGATCAAATATCAAGGTTTAGCTAAATTGCTAGATGAGGCTAATTGCCAAGATTTGGGGGTAAATTTCATCAAAGCTTTCTCAAAAAGTTTGCATCCTTAGTTGTCCGAAATAAGTTCTCAAGCGCCCCCCCATTAGCAGGATGTCCTTGGTACAAGGATGCTATATATTTCTTGCATAAGTTCTAGCCTCTTGACGGCGTGGGAAAGAGTAGGGCAAGATCGTTAAAGCTCAAAGAAATCAAATATTTCCTAATTGACCAAGTCCTGTATTGGAAAGACCCTCTAGGAGTGCTTCTGAGATGTCTAGACACGCAGGATGCCCAAAGGATTATTTTTTATTTCCATGATAGCCTGTGTGGTGGAAATCATTTCTGTAAAACCATAGCCTACAAAATTCTTAGGGGTGGCTACTACTGGCCAACTCTATTCACTAATGTATGTGCAAAGATCAAGGCTTGCATCAAATGTCAGAAATTCTCTGGGAAGCAGCAACTCAAGTCTCTACCATTAAATCCTGTGATGTCCTCAACGCCTTTCCAACAATGGGGTCTAGACTTCATTGGAGAAATTCACCCTGCATCAAGTAGTTAGCAAAGATGGATCCTAATTGCCACATACTATTTTACCAAGTGGATAGAAGCTATCCACACAAGGAGTGCTTCTCATAAGGTGATCATTGGTTTTCTGGAAGATATTATAGCAAGCTTTGGTTGTCCAAGGAGGATTATCACTGAAAATGTTATGTCTTTCAAGGCCGAGCCATTGATATGATTCTGTGAACAATTTTGGATCAAATTGATTCACTCTACCCCCTACTATCCTCAAGGTAATGGATTAGCAGAGTCCTCTAACAAAAGCCTTATAAATATTATCAAAAGATTGTTGGAGGATAACAAGAAAGCATGGGATTCAAAGCTCAAATTTGCTCAGTGGGTTGATAGAGTGACAACAAAGAGGTCCCTAGGCATCTCTCCTTTCCAACTTGTGTATGGGACTAAAGTGGTTTTTCCTTCTCATCTTTCCCTACCTGTGGCGAAATTATTCCAAGACTGCCAAGGAGAGCCTGATGACATGATCAGGAGAATACATCAGCTGGTAGAAGTGAAACATACTAAAGAGTAGGTGATGGACAGAGTGCATGATCGTTAACATAAAATCAAGCAGGCGTTTGACAGGAAAAGCAGTCAAGAGGATTTCCTACCGGGAGATCTAGTACTCAAATGGGATGCTCCCAGAAAAGACAAGGGAAAACATGGTAAATTTGAAGCCCTTTGGATCAGTCCTTTCTATATTTCCAAGGCATTTCCAAACAACACTTACCAGTTGTGGAATTTGGAGGGGGACGAAGTTTTTGGTGGCCCTGTAAATGTTGACTTCCTGAAAATGTTTTTTGTTTAAAGATTCTATCGACATCCCACCATTGTAAATATCATTTATGTTTTATTTTGTTTTGTTTTTTATAAGAGAATCCACAACCCAACACTAAGGAACTGAAGCCGTGAAAACAGTTCTTAGAGCCTCACAGGGAGGACTCTATTCCCCATGGAGCTTGATGTTAGCACATAAATTTTTCAAAACCTTAAATTTTTGTGGTTTCTCCCTAAGTATGTATCCTTGCCTGTCCCTCCCCCTTTTTGTAGACCTAATCGTAAGTTTTCCCTCTGAACTTGTAGCGTGTCTTTTGTTTGCCTTCATCCTTCGATAGACCTATTTTCCTTGTCAGTCTGTCTAACAAGTATCGGCCCTCAACATTCCTATTCTCTTTTTGGTCGATCATTCCTCTTTCCATCTCTTCCTTTGATCTTTTATTTTCCCGATTCCTCAACCAATCATTCAAGTAAGCCAAGCATGCTACATTCGTGAGAACCAGGCGCAACACTTGAAGCAGTCTGATGTAAACTCAAAGCGAGTGAGAAGGATCAGTTTTCAACCATGGAGAGCCATCAGATAGATCATATCGATGTCCATTGGGTGATCGGGATCATGTAGTTTCACCAGGTTTAGCATCGAAAAGAGGTCCAAAATCATGAGGCTGATCTTAGTTGTTGGTATCGGAGGGACGCGTGGTGCAGGATTGACGTTTCACTGACTCATAGGATGGAGCAATCAAAGGGCTGAGTCATGAGGACTTGTGAAATGCGAAGTCGGGAAATAATCTGGGCCATCCATTTCAAAGGGATGCATGTCACTCGATCCAAAGGATCATGATTTAGTGATTTAGAGTTTTGATCACTGAGCACATCATGAGTTCGTGGAACGTGAAATTGTGACATGACTAAGAGTTGGGCCCACGATCACAGCCCAGGGTCATATGGAAAGTGAGGCCAAATGAAAAGCAGGCGCCTATTGAACCAACGGGTGGTTGAGATTGTTCGAGGAGATGATCCTGACCGTCAAATTCGAGGCACATCAAACCGTTGATCCAAATGGGCCATTTCATGGGAGCGAACATCGGGATTTTTGAAATCAAAGGGAGTGAAATATCCCAAAATGCGAAATCCTAATATTTCATATGGATAAGCATGAGGTCATGGACCGCAATCACATGGGGCAAAGGAAAAGGAGTTGCACAAAGAACTAAAGCACCTGAGTTGGTCACAGAGAAAGATCCATGTGACCTTGAGGTGCCAGAATTGAATCGAAGGAGTTGTGATCTTGTATGGAGCATTCATGGGTGTCAGGCTTCGTCTTGATCCCAATGAAGGTAGTTAATGAAGTTGGGGATGGTGGTTGAAACATCATTTCACGATATAAATGGAAAGCATGGAAAATCTGACCATGGAGGGCAGGCTGTCAGTCGAAAGTTACCTATCATGGATTTTCTTGTGAAGCCCATACCGATATGATCTTGCATTTGACAGAAGAATGCAAGTGCATTTTGACAGAAGAAGATGAATACGACAATCCTTGAATGCATGACTAGAGTGTGCTTCTGAAGGGAGCAAGTTGTTTTGAGTATAAATACTCAGTTTTCATATTTTTTTAAGGTCGATGGTAGAGCTAGGCTCCTGTATTGTAAATTTTTAGTAAAGCCTATGGTTTCTGGTTATGGATATGTATTTGAGACTTCTTTCTTAATCCAAGTCAGCTTTATTTCTCCATCTTATTATGCGTCTGATACTGAATGTCCATGATTGAAGAATTCACATGGATTATTGTGACTGTGTTGTAATGGATGTTTGATTCCAGTGTTGTCATAATGTTTTCAGTTTCCTAAAGTTCTGAATCCAATAAGATCTTCTTTTCAGAAATTTTCCTCCTTAGTCTACTGGAAGACTGGATGTCCATAGAAGACCTCTTCACTCTCCTTAAGTTCTTCCCCCTACTCACCACTATACCAAACTTACTGACTGAAGTTAGACTAAGACCTCACCTTCTTATGCTTTCCGATCTAGTTTTCTAGGTTAGAACGATACCATCTTGAGTCTGTGTCCATTAGACCACCTTTATATTTATTTTTTGTGACATAAAAACTGATGGGTATCAGGCTTACCTCTACCGCAATCTAGGGGTGACTTCTGATGCTAACACAATCAGAGGCGATAGCCTGGCCGGGAAGGCCATACAGTTTTACAGGGCCTGGAAAATGATGTCTGAGGTCAATAAAATACAGTGAAGGGTCGAGACAGAGTCAGAGGACAAAGAGAAGGACTGAAACACCAAAACAATAAGAGTCTAAATTGAAAAAAATTTCATTATAATCATTGATTGGTTTCAAAACTGAAACGTTTCATTGTAACCAGCTTCAGAAGCTGAAGTGTTTCTTTGTAATCAATGTAATTGGTTTCAAACCGAAGGAACTCAATTGGTATAAATATTAGGAGTTCTAAATGTATTAGCAGTTGGCAGAAGTGCAAGGGCGCGCTTGACTTGTTTGAGCTTGAATGTAATTTTCTAAAGATGAATAGAATACATATGCAAAAGTATTTGAAGTCTCTATGAAAAGATTCTAATGGTGGTGATATGAGTTTTTTCTTCTCTCTTTGTATCTATTTCCTATGTTTCTAATTCAATTAGCATTCTATTTTGTTTAAATTGGATAGTTTAAAGGCCCAGAATTCATCTTATGATGCTTATGGCTTAAGAAATTTAAACTGTGTTAAGTTTCTTCCTAACTAATTCATAATTCATTTCATTAATTCTTTGATATAGTTACTTGTTTTCCCCTTTCTTCTTACACTCTGTAAATAAAAATTTATAACTCAGATTCATTGCCTCATTAAGACTTTATCCTCTGGATAGTTCTACCAATGAGACAATGTTTCTATTCATTTTCAGAAATTCGATTCCATATCCCTGAGTGTTTCCTCCCTTTTCTTGCTAGCTGAATCACAAAAAACCACAAAAACAAAAAAAATATAGCCATTGATTTTCAAATAAATACCAAGTGACAAGAGAGAGCCCTCTCTGAGGTGAGCAGGCTAGTACCTAGCTCTAAAGTTGGTTTGTAGGTTACCTCTGTCATTTATTGATCAGTCGAACAAATTTATAGAGTGCTAACATTCTGGCATCGTTGTCGAGGAGTGAAGGTGAAATCTTCCCTTGGAGAAACGACAAAGTTCATATATGAGTACTGATGGTGAATAGTATTCAGACACATAAAGCAAGGATGATTTTAAGGATGGAAATTTATTTTAAAATGTAGAAACCTTGGAGAATCTTAGTAATCCTTCATATGCCAACTATAAATGTTTGGCGATATTTTTGTAAAAATATTCAAATATATAAGGATTCTATATAGTTTGTATAAAATTTTGGCGATTTTTAAGGTAAAATAATTTTATTCTATAGAATTTGGGTGAATCATTTTTATAATAGCGAATCTTTTTTTGGGAAATGTCATGGAAAATTATCCCATGACCAAAATTTAGCCCCTAAAATCATCCCTGACAGAAAGGTTGTACATCATTCACCTGGCGACTCCATTTTCAAGAATCTAGAATTCAAAATTTTCATGGCGACCCCATTGTCCAAAGACTCAGTAGCTTGAATATTTTTTTAGTGACTCCAATCAAAATTAAAATGTGATTCAAATACTCCACTGGAGGATGAGATCCATCGATAGAGATATGAAAGGACATCAAGGGAGAAAACAAGTACCTAAAGTTGAGTTTTTTCCAGGACATAATAGTTTTTGTTACTAAGTACATTTTGTCCTTTCATGAACATGCTAAACAAATTTTTCTTTACCTACTGCATTCAAATGATGATCATGATAAATTTTCAATTGTATATCCTCCTCCTAAATTTGTACATATATCTCCTCATTTTATCACTCATTTTGATCAATATCTTCCATCTGAGCCATGTGATGACCATAGGCAAGTTGATGATCCTCATGAAACCAAGGCTGATGTCTCACCTCTTGTACTTGATCCAACACCCTCTGAGATTCAGAATAGATACATTCCTTTAAAATTACCTCACATCCTTCATGATTTTCCTCCAAATCACTATAAGTGCCTACCTATGTTTGATGGAGAACCTAGTGCCATCAAAGATGAAAAACACATCCAAGATTTTGAACATTTTATAGATTTGTTTAAGATTGATCATGATGATGTTTGTATGAGGGCCTTCTATCAATCCTTGAAAGGGGATACCAAATACTGGTTTAAAAATTTGTAGCCAGAGACAATTAGATCATGGGAGGAATTGAAGAATGTATTTTTGAAGTTTTGGGGCAAGAAGAAATATTTGGATATACAACTTACAGATTTATATGCCTTGAAAAAGTAGATCAATGAAACTATTTCTACATTCAGTAGAAGGTTTTCCATTATTTATTACAATTTGCCCAAATAAATTCAACCCACTGAAGTTGCTGCCATGCTCCATTACGCAACAACTCTTCATCCATATTTGTCTTTCCTCCTGATGGAAAGAAGACCTAAGTCCTTACAACAAATGATTAATGATTCTCAAGATATTCAACACAATATCCAAGCATGTAAACAAATTTGAAATGAGGAGTTGGATGCTAAAGAACATGACAGTGAATATGAACATAAAAGAGTTGATTTGAATCTTGAGCAGAGAGATAATTATATCATATGCCCTATTGAAGTTTTAAATGATAATGATTTTGCAAAGGATTATATTCCACTTATTGAAAAAGAAGGTACTCATTTAGCTTCTAATCCATCCCATGATAAGCATGGGGATAATTATCTTATGTATTCATTGTAGACAGTCATGAAGATGAATTTTCAATTCAGCTTGTTGAAGAGAAGGTTGATGTTCCAAGATTTACCTTGTTAGATGACACTATAGATGTTGTTTATTTGCCTATATATGAGGAATATGATGATGATTGTGATGTTGATTTCCTAGAACAACCAGTTGCATGTTCTCTATCGGAAAATGTTCATTTTCAGCAGTGTAATGAGAATAATCATCCTGCATATCACAGTTGCAAAGAAGAATATGAAGAAAGTACATAAACATCTGGAGAAAATTATTTACCTTTATGCTTTTCTTCATTTAAATTGTTGAAAGAAAATTTTAAAATCATCAGTGAAGCAAAGGAATGTGTGTTGATGCCAAATCACACTGATTCATTGGAAAAACTTGACAAGAAGTTGCAGCAATCTTATCATGTGTTTTATGACACTGTTACTTATGTAGAAGGTCTTGTCAGTTAAAAAATGCATCCATTGGTTGAAGATGAATATGAAAATGAGTATGTTGATCAATCCAAAGAAATTGAAAAATGTGCATATGAAAGCAGTGAAGAAAATGAAAAAGGTTTTGAATCAGGTGAAAGAACCTTGCCATTGTGTTTTTCTTCTTTCAAATTTCTGAAGAAAAATGTTTATAATGTTTCGAATAAAAAATCCTCCAGGCATGATGTTCAATATGAAGAAAGTTGTGGACTTGCAAGTGAAAACTATCTTCGATTATGTTTTTCTTCCTCTGAATTATCGAAAGTAAATCATGAGATAACAGAGGAAGCAAGGAAGTCTAAATGCATTCACAGTGACATTGTTTTCCATGAGAAATTTTTTATCAGTGAGGAAGACCAACAACCTTATCATGCATTTAATGACCATGTTGTTGATTACATGGAAGGTTATTTTAGTTCATATTTGCAGCCTGTGATCAACTACCATCTTGGAAATAAAGATGATGGTCAATCAACGCCAGTGTTAGATATGGATTGCCTTCAACCAAGGGTTTCATTTCAGCCAACATCGTCTTCTGATTCAGAAGATTGTTATTTCCAACAATCTCAAAAGTTTTTTCATCCTCTTGGTGGCAATCAACAAGTTAAATCACATGAAAACAAGAATGCAATGGAAGGGGTGAAGCATGATTGTTGTTTTGTGCATGTTTTAGAGGATCCATTTGCAGTTTTGTTGGAGGCAGTAAATGGTCCCAATGTTTTTAATTTTTTGAGACTTGAATTTATAGGTAAATTCTTGAATGAATTATCAGTAAATAGGCTTTGGAGAAAACAAGAGAAAATAAAACAAACAGTGGATAAAATTCTTGCATGGTTTCATTAGCATTATGATTTTACTTGATTGGCAGTTCATTTCAGTAGTTAGGGTAGGTAGAAGTGAATAAGATTGTTGGCCAAGCATTTTTTAGTTTGGAGTTTTAGTAGTGTGTATAGTCAAATTTTAGTGGTGTATTTAGCGTTCAGTCTTCAGTTGAGAGACATGTGTAGACTTTGGTTTTCAATGGACAGTGATGAAAAGTCAGAGAAATATACACATATGTTTTGGGAGCATTCCAATGGATCAGGCACCAGGTATAAGAGTTATTTTCTACCTCATTAGGAGGATAGCATCCCCAGTTGGAGCCAATCTTATCACATTCTAAATGTTTTAGGTGAAATCAAGGTTTCAGGATATAACAGGACGCTAAACTGGTTTAGAATCCTAATGAACTAGTAAAAGGGTCTAAATATGGAAAGAAAGAGATAAATCTAGAAGGCCCACAGAGTTGATCGGGCCTGACACATCACAGATCACGAGGTACCAAGATCGACGGTCGAGGACGATTTCGAGGTGAGAAGTTGTGCAGAGGATAAAATTGGGAGAGCGGGCTGAAATGAAAACCACAGTTTTTGTTCAGGACTATGTGGTGCCACCAGGTTCATTTCGAGGCGAAAATAGGGTTGCCCCAAACCACTTCCTCGCACCCCTGAAAAATGACCGTTAGTCATTTAAATTATTTGATTTTTTTTTTTTAAACCAGTCCATTAGACCTTGGCAGAACATCGTCCTTCACGTACAAATCAACCACATGCTAACTCATCTCACCAGTTCCACTCATTTTCAGGAAGGGAATTATATGAGATCAAGCAGTCCCTGATTTGCAATTGAAGGCGATAGTTTGGCTGGGTAAGTCCATACAGCTTTCCAGGGCCTGGAAAATGATGTCCGAGTTCAATATAAGACAAAAAATGGTCGAGACTCAGTCAGAGGACAAAGAGAAGGAAGAAAATGCCAAAATATGCAGATTCTGAATCAAAAAACATTTCATTATAATCATTGATCGGTTTCAGAACCGAAACATTTCATTGTAACTGATTTCAGGAGTCGAAGCATTTCTTTGTAATCACTGTAATTGGTTTCAAACCAAAGAAAATCAACTATTATAAATATTAGGAGTTCCAAATGTATTAGCAGTTGGCAGAAGTGCAAGGGCACGCTTGAGTTGTTTGAACTTGAATTGAATTTTCTGAAGATGAATATAATACATATGCATAAGTCTTTGAAGTCTCTATGAAAATATTCTAATGGTGGTGATATGAGTTTTGTCTTCTCTCTTTGTATGTATTTCATGTGTTTCTAATTCCATTAGCATTGTCTTCTGTTTAAATTGGATAGTTTAAAGGCCTAGAATTCATCTTGTGATGCTCTTGGTGTACAAAATTCAAACTATGTTAAGTTTCTTCCTAACTAATTCAAAATTCATTTCATTAATGATCTGATGAAGTTACTTGTTTTCCCCTTTCTTCTTACACTATGTAAATAACAATTTATAACTCTGATTCATCACCTCATTTAGCCTTTATCCTCTGGAGAGTTCTATTGACCAGTCAATGTTTCTATTCATTTTCAGAAATTTGACTCCATATCCCTGAGTGTTTCCTCCCCTTTCTTTCTAGAAGAATCACAAAAACCCCCAGAAACAAACTAAATCTAGCCATTGATTTTCAAAGAAATACTAAGTGACAGGAGAGAGCCCTCTATGAGCTGAGCATGCTAGTACCCAACTCTAAAGTTGGTTTATAGGTTACCTATGTCGTTTGTTTATCATATGAAATTTTTTATAGAGTGATAATGCATTTGTTATTGTTTATTTGTATGATATATTGGTTTATAGTGCTACTTAGGAGGAGCACATCTCACATCTTATGTAGGTGTTAGAGACTTTGAAAAATCACCAGTTTCTAGCCAATCTCAAGAAATGTGATTTTTCTCAACAGAATTTGGTGTATTTGGGGTATGTGATCGGTGGAGGGGAGCTCAAGATAGATCCTGCAAATATGAAGGCCATCATGAAATGCAAATTCCATACAAATTTCACTAAAGTTAGGAGTTTTGTTGGGGAAACACAATACTTGTGGAAGTTCATAGCTTCATTTTCAGTGGTATCTTCACCACTCCATTCCATAACAACCAATGTTCATGGATTATTTTAGGGGCTAAATTTCTCTCATGGGTTAATTTTCCCAAAAACAAATTCGCTATTCTAAAAATGATTTGACCAAATTCTATAGGATAAAATTTGTTTACCTTAAAAATCACCAAACGTTTATACAAACTATATAAAATCCTTTAGAAATTTGAATATTTTTACAAAAATATTGCCAAACATTTATAGTTTTCATATGAGGGATTAGTAAGATTCGCCAAGGTTTCTACATTTTAAAATAAATTTCCATCCTTAAAATCATCCCTGCCAGTGGTAATAGTTTCTAGTGGGGGAAGATTCAACAAAAATTCCTTTGTTGAGATGAAAATAAATATCATTCAAGAACCAATGCTCGCACTACCAAAATTGTAGAATCCTTTTGAAGTGGAGACAGATGCAAGTGGGTATGATATGGGAGCAGTATTGATGTAGGGAGGAAGGCCTGCATGCTATCATTATGAAGTATTTCATGGGTCTATTATCAACTACCCTACCTATGAAAAGGACCTCTATTACTTGGTACAAGATTTTCAAAGTGGAAGCAATGTATGATGGGAAAGGATACCATCATCCACACCGATAATTAGCCACTACAGTGTTTTCAAGACCAGAGTAAGCTACAACAAACCAGGCATTACAAGTGGGTGCGGTTTTTATAATAATTTCATCTAGTCATCAAGTATAAGAAGGGTAGCACAAATAAGTTGGAAGACATTCTTTCACGGTCACCCACATCCAATATTACAACTTTTTGAACTCCGATGCACATGGATCCTTTTACCCATGATGCATACAAAGAGGCATACACATAATATGATAACTTCAAGGAGGTCTATTGGCAGCTACAAGGAAAAATTTATATAGAAGAAGTTGATGGAAAGGTTGATTATCATTTCTAGAATGGTTTAATATGCAAGCTCAACAAGCTCTATGTCCCTAAAGGTGAATGATTGTAACTTATCGTAGAGGTTCACACCTCCAAGGTTGCAGGACATTTTGGTGTTGGGAAGATAGTTTCCAGCTTACAAAGGTATGTGTACTGGCTCAGAATGCAAGAATACATATCAAGGTATATTAGAGGATATATACTTTATTTTACCAACAATCCTAGTAACAGGAAGCAAGGTATATACCATCCCTTACTTGTACCCACTTGACCTTGGGAAAGTATTTCTATGTATTTTATGGGAGGTTTACCAACAACCAATAAGGGACATGACTATCTATTTGTGGAAGTTGACAAGTTTAACAAAATGTGTATTCTCATGCCTTATAAAAATACTATCAATGAACAAGAAACAACAAACAAGTTATTTGAACAGGTTTGGGTTCACTTTGGGATTAGGTTGATGGTTATTAAAGGAGAATATATGACACAGGCTAAAAGAACAAAAAACAAAGGTGGTTATGTAATTCATTATTATAGACCAGGTGAAGTTGTATACCACTTTAAGAACTTGTTTGTTGGTACAAACCTCCAAATACAAACAATTCCAAGTAATAACTCATCAAAGGTATGATAGTTATTACTTTACTCTAAGCATGAGAAGTTAATGGAGACCTGTTGGCACAGGGGAAGACCCAGGGTTCAATGCTACAATAATGCACCAGCAAAACCCTAATTACCGGCCCTTTCGGTAACACCTGTGAAGCAGATGAAGTCTCACCCAAGGTAGAGGCAGGGGTGGTTGCAGGACTCAGATGTCTGCAACCTTAGATGGGACATAGATTTGTGATTATAATCACTTAATAGAGCACTCAACAGTTATACTTGTCAATATTCAGTTCTTAGTTACAATGCAGTTAAACCCTAATTACATCACATCGCAGTATCCAACCAGATACAACATCTAACAACACTTAGCTTAACAAAATAGATCAGGCCTTAATAGATTCAACACTAAGCATATGTATATCAATCAGATCTAACATCCATCCATATTATTAAGCACTAAGCATCGACATATCATTCATCTATATTAAAGAACTAAGCACATCAACACATTGCACAAAGCAGAGTGACACAACATATATGTGGTTCACCCCCCTTTTGGGGCTACGTCCACCAACACTTCTTCTCTTGTATTATATTTTGTTAATAAGTTACATTCATAGAGCCTCAAAACCCGTACTCCACATAGGACAGGAGATCTGTGCGCACCTCTCCATATCCTCCTTCCCCGAGCTAGGTTACATCACTAAGCCTTCTACAGTCACTTGCGCTCAGCTCTGCAAGATTCACCCAGTATGCAAAGAGAACTTATTATACTTTGATTACATAGATCGATCACTAGCACCTAGAACATTGGCCTAACATCACATATATTCTCTCCCTTACATTGCCTAGACATTTATTTATACCTTACAAAATAGGCCTAATCATGGGTAAACCTGTAGCACCGCTTTTCAGTTACCAAGGCTTAATCGCTCTTAAAAGAAAATTATAACACCACTTTGTACATAACTCATACAAGCATTATATAATCCACATGTGTTTAAGCAAAGAAATACATTTAAGCTCAGAATAAACATATTATTTACAGCTATAATAAACAATCAATAACATTAACATTAAATTGATATGCACAGCAGAATACATGATGATTATAATACACAGAGATACAAAAACATAATTAAAGCATCATCTGATACTTATCTTTTAACAGTGGTAGATTCCACCAACCAAGTGCAGGCCTTCCATGAACCTCCCAACTTTAGACTGCACTTCTCATCAAGCTCAGCAGTGGGTCACCCCTGAGCTGGGACTAAGCTCCACCCTGAGACAAGGAATTCTAGGCTAGGCTGGGGTTATAGGGAAAACAACACACAACCACAAGGAAGGGATTCTCTTCCAGGAACCACTCATGCTCACTACCCACAGAACCTCATTACCCACATGCCTGTTCCACCCCAGGCATATACACCTTCTCTGTCACCTGGACAGTCCTTCAACTGCTAACCTCCCTTGCCTTGGGTTACAGCAAAAGACCGGACCAAAATTCTTTGGGCTCTGTGGTAGCTACATAGTTCCTTCCAAGAGTCCTCTCCTTCCTCTGCGCACTCTCTCACCTAGAGAGAGATGCTCATAGACCAAACCACCTGTTCATCCAACCTCAAACACTACTCTCACCTGGAGAGAGTGTTTCACAACTRGTCACAAGCCATACGCAATACCGCACTACGCAGCTGCAATTACCCATGGAAATACAGACACCGGCTTCCTCAAAACGGGTTCAGAAATGGAACATGGTCACGACTTTGGGACAAAGGCTTCATGCACAAGCTCCATTTCGGATAGAGGATGCACACAGATTCCCAGACACCACACAGGCTTTTTGGTTCAGAAAAGAGGTGAATCCGGCTCTTTCAAAATCAATCACAGGCTTCTGGTTCAGTACGGAGGTATACATGGGTTTTCTCAGAACCAGACACAAGATTTTCAGATCACAGAGACGCACGAAGGTTCTTTGCAGAACTCGGGTTCGTACTACTCAGAGCCCGTACACGCTCAGGCCGTCTGATCGAATGGGAGCAGGGACCCCTCTCACAACTCACCATGGTTGTTTTATTCACATGCACCAGGGTTGACACTTTTCGCCCTGGGAACTGCATGCGTTCCACCAGCATGCATCCCTTCCTCATGGTTAGGAACTTAGGATAAAACATGAAATGCTCATGCCTTTTTGAAATAATATTAAAATATTATTCCCAAGGTTGAAGCCCACTAGGATTAACACTTAGTCCCCCCCTTTCCCACCTTCCAGCCCCTAATCCCTTTCCCACTCTGTGGAAGCTCAGTCCCCCTTCACTCATTCATCATGGTTGGTCTGCACCTGACGGTGTTTACAATTTTATTAAATGTTCTACATGATTACATATATAGTAGCAGGCTCCTGGCCTTCAACACTTAGGCTCCCTGGCCTATCAAACACATAAGCCACCAACTTATAAAAACTTGGCTCACCAACCTATAAAACATAATTACAATTCCTTTCAGAACATGATTTACAACAGGGCTCGGCCTTGGGGACACTACAATCCCCCTCCCTTATTTCTGTACTATCCTCAATGCAACTTAAACTGTCTCTGCAAGCCTTTAAAAAATTTCAAAAATATGTGGGTACTCTGCCTACATAGCATCTGCATGCTCCCATGTCACGTCCTCAGGACCATACCAGGTCCATTGGACCTTTACAAGCTCTATAGCTCGATTCCGGAGCTGTTTGCTATTCCTGTCCAATATGCGCATAGGATGCACTTGCAGGACACCTTCTGGTTCCACCTAAATCACATTCCAATCGATAACATGATTAGCATCAGGTACATATTTCTTAAGCAGTGAAACATGAAACACATTATGTACAGTCATAGATGTAGGTAATGCAAGCATGTATGCAACTGGCCCAATCCTTTCCAGGATTTGAAATGGCCCATAAAATCTTGCTGCCAATTTAGCGCAACTTCCCAACTTCAGGGAGATCCTATTAGTCTTCACCTTCAGGAAACCATGGTCACCCACTTTGAATTATCTATGTGTTCTGTTACTATCAGCGTAACTTTTCTAACTATCCTGGGCAACTTTCATATTCCCTTTAATTTTTATCATTTGATCTTCCATTTCTTTGAGCAGTTCAGGCACAACTATTGCTCTGTCAGCTGGATTAGCCCAGTTCACTGGAGTGTTGCACTTTCTTCCATAAAGTGCTTCGAATGGGCTCATCTTCAATGATGCATGATACCCATTATTGTAGGCAAATTCTACCAAATTCAGGTAGTCTTCCCACCTTGATGGTTTATCCATCACATACATTCTCAGTATGTCTTCTATTACTCTGTTCACTTTCTTTGTCTATCCATCAAACTTGGGATGATAAGTTGTACTAAAGTTCAGATTCATT
>SNQJ01S0111255.1:26201-39184 GCA_010110895.2 Picea sitchensis | reverse complement strand
TGAAATAAGGAGACCAAAATATTTCCTTCTTCCACAATCAAGCCAAAGTCAGGAACTGGTCAAATCAAAATTTTGAACTCAAAACCCATGAAGGAGAAATCCTTAAGGACATCGCCCAAATCAAGCAACACATCTCCACTCATTTCCAAACTCTGTACACCACCTCTGGCATAAATGAGGATCTCCTAACTGAAGCCTTTCTCCAGCATATCCCCTGAAATATTACTCAGGCTGAAAACACCCACCTTTGATCCTTGAACCAATTCCAATATGACAAAGCTCCAGGCCTTGATGGATTCACCTCGCATTTCTATAAAAAATGGTGACATATAATCAAGAAAGACTTCATAAGAATGGTACGTTTCGCCCACAAAGAAAAAAAGATGGGAGGAGCAACCAACTCCTCTTTCTTGGCTCTCCTCCCAAAATAACCTAGATCCTCCTCCCTTAATCCCTTCAGACCCATATCCCTGTGCAACATATCCTACAAAATAATGTTCAAAATAATTGCAAACAGACTCAACCCCCTGCTCAGTTCACTAATTCTTCCAAACCAGGGAGGCTTTGTAGTTGGTCGTCAGATTTGGGACAACTTCATTCTTGTCCAAGAGGCAATCCATGCCAGTATCTCCCGGGGGGACTCTGGCATGGATATAAAACTATACATGGCCAATGCCTTTGACAGAGTGGAACATAATTTTCTCTTCAAGGTCTTGAGAAAAATTGGCTTCAGTCAGAACTTCATGAATTGGATTTGCTCCTACATCGAATCTCCTTGGATAGCACCACTAATAAATGGTAGACTAGGCCCCTTCTTCAAGGCATCTAGGGGCTTAAGACAGGGATACCCCCTTTCCCCCTTTTTCTATGTTATCATGGTTGAATCTCTAAACATAAATCTTGAATGGGAAAGCGTAAATGGAAACATTCCTGGAATAAAAATTGCTCAAGGAGTAAAAAGACTGAACCACTCTCAATTGGCAGATGACACAATTCTCCTAAGTGGAGCCTCCAAAACCCTGGTCAGAAGAATCCTCCAAGTCCTCGATACCTTCCTTATAGTTTTGAGAGGCACCCTAAACAAAGAAAAATATCAAATTTATACCTGGAATGTCTCGATAATCATTAGAGTAGGAATAGCCCAAATCATGGGGTTTTCCATTACCCAAGACTCGAAATACGTCAAGTATTTGGGCCTCCTCCTCTGCATCAAAGTGCTCCTTGGAGAGTTTTGGCACCATTTCATCCAAAAGATCAGGGAAAAGATGGAAGTATGGGGCTCATGGTGGCTAAATCCAGCAGGTAGGGTGGTGCTAATCAAATTCGTTCTCTTGGTCCTCCCCCTGTATCAATTATCTACCTTTCTAGCCCCAAATGGTATTCTTAAATAAATGGCCGAGCTCATTCGTCAATTTTTGTGGCAAGGAGGAAAAGCCAACCACAAAAAAATCCACTTGTTAAATTGGGAAACAATCACCCTGCCCAAAAAAAGTGACGGTCTAGGAATCATAGACCCTGAAATCACCAACTTTGTAATGGGAGCCAAACTCATGTGGAGGATAGTCTCAGGCGGTAATGACTGGTGGGAACAGGCAATCACTAACGAGTAAATATTGGGTAAAAGAAAAAGGAGTATGGACAATCCACGAACTCAACAAATAGGTTCTCAAATATGGAAACTAATAAAGAGTGATGCCCCCTTTTTCAAATAACACCTCTCCTGGATCCCGGGCAACGAAAAAACAATTAGAATCTAGCAGGACCAAATCTCTGGGGTGACTTTCAACACCCGCGAAGGAAATATTATGGAGCTCGTTGTTCCTGAGTTTATACTTTAAATATCTAAAGTATATCGTCAAGGCATCCAAAAAGGTAGAGATAAATAAAGGGTAAAAACATTAGTTTAAAAGAAAAACGAGATCACAGTTGGTTCCTTAACTGTCTCTGTCTAGCTTCCCATTGTTCTTCAATGCTAATATCCCTTTCAATTGCAGCCCATGAACGCTCAAGTTCTACCCGTGTATTTGTTGTTTGTAATATGGTATTGAATAGGTTTAATGAAATTCTTGTCTGATCTGATAGACCGAATTCTATATTAGGTTGTCTGGTAACTGGAACAGTCATGAAAGCTAAGGGTTTCTTTTTTGTAAATCAAAAATATTTCCAAGGGTCACAAATTTATGGTTCGAATAAATAAAAATAGAACTTCCAAATTATGAATCAATAATATAACTGAAATAAAGGCCACTTCTAGTATCTAAGTTAATTTTAATGAATAAGACGTACATAATGAAGAAAGAAAAGGAAATATGTAGTCATATAACAAAAAATGAGGCATCAATTTAAGAGGAATCTCATTTTAAGATAATACAAGAAAGAGGGATGATAACTCTGCAGAAGCATACAGTTTCAAAGTCCTAAAACGTTCATAGTTATTATATCTGTTGAAAGCTGATACAGAGGAAAAATTGCAAACGATTAGATAATTTCACTGTTTTAATTATTATAATAGAAATTACCACATGAAACACTTCAAACGAAAGTATGAAATAAAAATAGAATGACAGAGAAACACATAACTCAGGCTTGACCAGATCTGGAATCTTCAATCTATATTGTATTAATTTAGGCAAAACGAAGTTTTCTCTTTACAATCCCTCCAGAAAAAATCCCTTTCTTAGTCTTGAAAAATTACATTTATACAAAACCACCAATCTTAGGACAGTTGGTGATTTCTGAACTCTTAGAAACTAGTTATTTGTCAAAAAATAGATCCAAAACTGTTTTCATGATCTTCTCCATTTTTCCATTTTCTTGGAAGTAGAGCTCTTCCAAATAATACTTTTACTTTGCCGATGACTCTCCTTCTTTTGATTCGATACATTTAATGCATTTCTCCGGGAACTGTGTAAAATTTCTGGGGGGTTCTAGAAAATCTCTTGCATAGAAAAGATAAACCTTTCTCTGAATTTTTGAAAGACGGTCATCAACTCCTTTATCTGTAAACTTTATTGATTGAAACTTTAATTTGGGCTCAACTAACAACCTGTCCATTAGGGTGACATCAATTTTTCTTAGTTGTGAAATTTCCATTTGGATTTCACTCAAATTCTCCCTAAAATTTAATTGATGTCTTACAATATTGATATGTCCCAAAAGTCCTGTACATTGGCCTTTTCTAGTATTTAATGACTCTTTGTCTAGAAGATCAAAAGCTTCTTCACAATCATCTCTGATTTGTTTGGCTATTCTTTTGCTTTCAGTTATGTTGGTTTCCCATAGCTTGAGAATGATGTCGCCTCTGATTTGCTCTGTGGTTGATACTTTCGTAGCTTGGGGTACCTCTTCACCTATCGAATATATAATTTCCTTTTGGAGAGTAATCCTCACTGATTTGGCTTCTTTTTCTCTTATTATAATATTATCAAAGGCATTATCTACTTCTTGAAATTAATTCTAAACAATTTCTATCTTGGAAATCAATTTTTGTTGTTCAATTTCTATTTTTGAATGCACTTCCAGTGACTGGGCCTGGAAAGATTTTAAGTCTATAATCTGATCTTCCATCGACATTAATCTAGCCTGCAAATATTCTGCGTGCTCCTTTTGCTGAGTAATTTGTATCTGATTTGTTTGTATTTCCTGGCTCATTTCGTCCAAACTCGTTTTGAGTAATTGAACCTCCAACCTTTCAACAGCCCTTTTCTGCTCCAAGATTTTACTCAATTCTTCTCTAATGCTCTCCTCAGTATTCTTTAATTGCTCTCGTAATTGTGCTATGATTTTATCACTCTTATTTACCCTTGATATGATTTTTCCCATGGTAAAAATTTTTGTTGTTGCCATCGCTCCCATGGAACCTGCTACCTCTGTAGCGAAATCTTCTTCCTCCAAATTTTGTTCGTCTATCAGGACTTTATTTTTTTTAACCATGTTTCCCTCCCTCTTATGCATCTCTTGTTTCAGGATGACCTTCCTTTTTCTACTAAAAAAATAATTGGAAGGAGGAATCTCATCTATGGGAATGGAGGTAAGGTCATCAACAAATAGAGCTCCCGTCTGTGGCAGTCCAAAAGTGGACTGTAAGGGGATTAAGGAGGCTATGGGACTCCCTAAATCCATAGATCCTTTCCCTCCTGCTGCCTTAGGCATGTTGACATCAACCGCTGGTGATGAACTGGGAGTAGGCTTACCGGACTTGGGAGGTCTTCCTGACTTTTTCTCTGCTTCGGTCTTTTTGCTTGGTGGAAGCCTTTCCATATCCTGTAGGGATTTTTTGGGATTTCCAATCTTTTGTGCTTCCTGCTCGAAACATGGTGGAACACTTTCTTTCTCCTGCGGGAGGGTAATTTCTTCTCCTTGAAGTACTTGGGGAAAACCACTTCACCGATGCTTCTGAAAGGTCCGAAAGATGACTTGCTAGTCGGACGACAGTGTCTGTACTCTTTCCAATACTTCTTTATAAGATTTGATCCCTTTGAACATGTCATCCCAAGGGGACTCCTCATGTTCATAGGCTTTCATATTATAGTGTATCAAGTGTTTATTCACTAATTGGTAAGGGTCATGCCTTCTGTACTCAATATTTACCAGTTTAACTTCTTCAAGTGCTTATGCTTCCACCGTAGAATGTCCCAAATTTTGTAATGAAAATTTCCCGATGTGCACTGGAAAGATTAGCTAGGATTTATTTTGAGTTGCCTTTAGGTCTATTCCAATACCACCTTTTACTATTTGGTGTGCTACTTCCCTACACACTAGTCTATCCGGGAGGAATTTTGGGAGCGCGTGAGGGGGGATTGAGCACCCATAAACCCTGATGTATGAGAATATTTCTTCAATGAACCAGTCTGCTATTGGCTTGAGGTTGTTTGAAACCGCTTTAGAAATGTGAGGAGGGTCATAGTCGAAAAAAATTTTATGCATTGGTATCACCACAAAATGGCAAATTTCATAAAATGAATGTTTTGCATTTTCTTCCCACAACTCAGAGTGATATTCATGAATGGGTTCAAAGAAGGTTGTGTTCCAACTCCAATTCATTAGGGGGAATGGATTCATAAAAAAAATTGTGTCCATGATGTATGATGACATGTAAAAGGCCACTAGTTGACCTCGGGCTCTTGCTGCTCTGTAATCTGAAACCTCTTTGGCTATATTATGAGATAAAATATTTTCCCAGTTGAAACTATATCCTTCTAATGATTCTTCTAAAAAGGTCACCCATTCTGCAGGGAAATGACAAGGATTCTTTTTGCTGAAGAGTCTGCACAAAATCATGGCTACTTAAACCATGTACTCATTCAAAGAGGTTGTGGCATAAATTCCATGGGTACCAGCCCTAAATTTTGATGGACATCTCCACCAACCTTTGATTAAATCAGGGTAAGTTCGGCCTGCTTCAGTGCATTCCTTTCTCTGGAATTCGGCTATAAATTTGTCATTGTAAATGAAATTAGGATTGGGTGAGAGTTTGTACATAACCTGGATATGTTCAGGTCTAAATGAACCAATAATGGCTCCTTGATCATTTAAAATGCTTCTTGTTGGAATATCCACCTTGTCCAAAGCCCAACTGATCATGTCGTTGTACGCCATGATCCGTGGGCATGTTGCAATTTTGTGAAGTTCTGATTCTTCTATGTCTCGAAGGTGATTCTCAGAACCGTTAGGGTAATTTTTCATCTCGCAGTCCAGATTTTCATAAATTTGTCTCCATGATTTGATTGAGTTGATAACATGTGGTGTGGTGTCTGATATGACATCTCCCTCTTGGCTGGAAATCTTAGCTGTATCTTCACTCTTCTTGGGTCCCTTCTTTGGTGCCATGACTTTGTATTGGAATGAAAACCTGTCACAGAAGAGAGGCATGAAAGATCAGCTAGATGCGACTTACTTCTGATAGAAAAAGTGAGAATAAGTTTCAAAACACATACCTCTAGTTTTCTTTTAACTCATTTTATGGTGAAAGTACTGACACAGCTGTCAAGAATTTAATACCTTTAATGCGGAGAATATTTCAGAGATACGCATTTGTGTCATAGAAATCATGATCTATCCGTTATTAATGTAGCCGAATTTCGGCAATTTCTAAAATCAAAATTCAAAAAATCTCTTTTGAAGAAGACTGAAAGGAAAGTACCTACGAAGTTTAACTACCATTTAATGTATTTTTTAAATGAAGTTAGTTCTTTTTAAAATCCGGTATTGAGTCATGGCTTCACGTTTTGGGGTTTCGGGGATCGTGATTACATGAGGTATGTCACCAATGAACCCCGAATTCCAAAATTGCGATGATAATAGATTTAAATTAATCAATATTAAGACTAACTTTCACTCCGTTCGGGGAATCGGGAATCGGGATTTCGTGATTCAAAATGTATTGAAAAGATATTTTTCTGAGTAAACCCCAAATCTTGAAAGGCTAAAAATATGGTTATCGTGGCTTCGCATTTCGGGGATCGTGGTTACATGAGGTATGTCACCACTGAACCCCGAATCCCGAAATCGTGATGAGAATAGATTTAAATTAATCAAGATTAAGACTGACTTTCACTCCTTTCAGGAAATTGAGAATCGGCATTTCGCAATTTAAAATGTATTGAAAAGATATGTTGTGAGTAAACCCCAAATCCAAAAATGTTAAAAAGATGGTTAATTAACTCCTTTGGGGTTTTAATTTATCATGATTTAAAGTACTTTATAGAACGTGCGTCTAGACTTTAATAACACTTGAGATTTATGTCTTTAATTATAGCGAAGAAATGAAATCTTTTTGGGACTTCGGTACCGGTCTTTTGGACTGATACTGAGGATTATACCTTATGAAAAGTCGAATCCTGAAAGAGTAAAGTTTTAGTTTTAAAGGTGAAAAGTTTCAAACCTAGCTTCAACAAAGCTAAAACGTTGGATGATTAGCACAAGCAAGCACACCTTGTACGAAATTTCAGCCTAGAATGACAATGACAGCTGGAGAGACTGGAACTTGGGGAACGTTCCGCAGCATCTGATAGCACATGCTCATCGCCTGACCATGCTTATGAAAGGGGAAACACCCATTCAAAAAACCTTGCCATATAGTAGGGGTTCAGGGGACAAAGGATACTCAGTCAAAGAGGGTTATGACAAGATACTTGAGCTCACGAGAGGATATCAAACCTCAACAAAATGGTATAATGTATGCAATCGAGACTCCCTTCCCAAAATCAACTTCTTCATCTGGACTCTAGTGCACGATAAAATATTAAGAGGGGAACACCTCATGAAAAGAGGCTTTCATGGCCCCTTCATCTACCCTATTTGCCAAAACAGTCCAGAGAACATTAGTCATTTATTTTGGGAGTGATCCTTTGCGAGAAAGTTTTGGACCTTAACCTTTGGGGATCTCGTTATGAATATAAGATGGTCCTCTTCTCCCCACCCCAGCTTGGGAAATTGGGACAAGTACTATCAAGGTTCCTTTAGGGAGAAGCCAACTCTAAAGTACATTTGGCGGGAGATGCCAAAGTTTATTTGCTGGTAGATTTCGATAACAAGAAACATGAAATTTTTCAAGGAAAGGCCTCCCTTCCCCAAACAACAACTGCTATAGACATAGATGATTTTAGGGGATAAATTTCGCTCATGGGCTAATTTTCCATTGTTTTTCCAAAAACGAGATTCGCTATTTTAAAAATGATTCGACCAAATTCTATAGGATAAAATTATTTTACCTTAAAAATTGCCAAAAATTTATAAAAACTATATAAAATACTTAGAAATTTGAATATTTTTACAAAAATATCGCCAAACATTTATAGTTGGGATATGAAGGATAAGTAAGATTGGCCAAGGTTCCTACATTTTAAAATAAATTTCCATCCTTAAAATCATCCTTGGCTAAAGCGAAGTTGATCCTCTCATAATCCATAAATTCAAAACCCCTAAAAATAGAGGATCCAACCAAGTGGACCACATGGGAAAAAGACTAGATGGAAAGCTTCAATCTTAGGGCTTCTAAGCACACCTATGCAGCAAAAAGATCAAGCTACCAGTTTCAAAATATTCTCAACATAGAACTCTGGATCCAAAAGAAAAAATTCCATACCCTTTGCTTTGATGGAGCTTCAAAGGGAAACCCAAGGGAGGCAGGTGTGGGGGGGTACTCTTTGATCCCAAAGGAAAAAAAGCCTCAAACTACCATTGGAATCTGGGGATGAAAACCAACAACAAGGCAGAGGCTTGCGCCCTCTTAAAAGGAGTACAACTAGCCCAAACTAAGGGAATCTCAGATTTTGTAGTCCTAGGGGAATCCAAAACTATAATAATAATGATTGTAAAGGGTACAAACCCTAGAGACTGAGGCCTAAATAAAATCATGGGAAAAACCAGAATGGCCTCTCGAGATACCAGAACCACCTTCTACCAAATAATAAGGGATACTAACAGTGAAGCCGACAAGATGGCCTATGTAGCAATAGGGGCAAACCCAGGTGCCCTAAGTATAGAAAGAGTTTATTCCCTGGCACCCCTTTACTAATCATCACCCTAGATAGGAAGAAGGTCGACGTAAGAAGGTGTTACCCTTGGGGCCCAAACAAAAATCCTGGGCACATAAGTAGGAAGGATTGTAGCCACGCCCAAAATAAAAGGGAAGGTGTCTTATTCACGTAGTTAAGATTGGGTCCCCCAGGTGAGTCGAAAAGAAACCCCAAAAACATAAGGTGGATGCTTGCAGTCGTCAAATTGGATCAGAGAAAGAATAGGCCCACCAGGTGGCAGCTGCTACGCGCGAATCACCCTTTCAGAGACAACGAGGTGGCCATCATCACAGATACTGCAAAATCCCTATTTCACGTGGGAAATCCAGACTCTCTCCTTCATCTGTGTGTAATTGCGATACGAGACTCTCAACTCCCACATCACAGCAACTCCTCTGTCATTAGCCTCACCTCTTCTCTCCCTTCAATAGCATCAGATGGAACAGATTGTAGGAATCCTCCCACAAATTCACAGGAAAGTGCGTCATTTCCTCCTTCAGCAACCATGCAGTCGTCCTTGTCAAGTGTGTGGCCCCTGTGGGAACTCCCATCCACTCATTTGCCCTATCTGGTCCAAATTTTATTTATCCTAGCTTCCTCGCCACCCTCATGACAAGTTAGGCTTCTGTTATGTGTATCCTGGGTTTCTCCTTCCCCTAGATCTGAGTCCTATTATCTTGCCTTCAAGTATCTCTTTCCCCCCATCCTCAGAGCCTATTTTGGCCTCACGCTTCTTCATGGCTCCGTGAATTCCTCCCGTTGTAATTCTTAGAACTTCTGTGCTCCCTTTTTCTCCACGTTGTGTTCTGTCTTGCGGCTCTTTAGCCAACCTCTAGTGCCCCTACAAGTAGTATCTTCATGTTGACCGGCCAGCCCCTCCCTCTGCCCAATTCCCCTTCTTGGTGACGTCGACGTACCTCCCTAAAACCCACAGGTCGGAAGGCCCACGTCAACATAGGATCTTTTTCCCTTCTCTCGTCTCGAAGAGCTTCTTAAATTGCTCCTCTATTTCCCTTTCGAGAAATCTGCACCCATAGTTAACTGCGTGAAAATACCCCTTTGTACTTGGGAGATCAGATTTTGTGCCTTCACGAATCCAATGGTCGAGTGCCTGTCTCTTGGATCTCCGAAACCCGACAACAGTCAACGCTGACCCCTCTTCTTTCCTTTTCGGAACTTTCCTTATCGCGAATTCGATGATCGTGGTGTCGAGTAACTCACCCCTTCGACTCTCGAATCCCGATATGCCGAAACTCTGATATATTCATGGAGTTGAATTTTCAACGCCCCTTTACTCTGTCGACATTTCGGACTTTGTGATATCGCGAATCCTGATGAAAAGGTTTCAGGATTTCACCCTATGAAACTCCGAAATGGTCAACATCCCTTGACCTGCGCCGAAAATGTGCCACCTGTCCGCCTCTCTTGATTCTCTTGGCCCCACACTATCCTTTCGACTATTGGGACTTTGCGTTTCGCGATTTCACGGTTCCCGTTGCAAAGTTTACGGGACTTCTACCCACGAAACCTCGATACAGAAAACCACGTGTGTATCCAATGGCTCCTCGTTGCCTTGGATCGAAGGATCTATCCCTCCTGAAATTAGAACCTCTCGACACTTTCATCGTAACTCCCCTGCTCTTCCACGAGATCCAACGGATCACAGGATTTCGTGAAATCTCCTCAGAGAATTTCGATCGTCCGTTCCTCTTTGGTGATTCCCTGCGAATAAACCAAGTGTTCCTCCACGAACTCGTCCACCCGTGCATAAATTTATGGTGCCTCTTTAATACCTCCAATCCCAGCTTCCCTGCGTTGTCCTGAAATGGATTCAAAGGCCTTATACTTCCTGAGCTTTTCCGTGACTCTCAAGTCCTCGGAAAAGAAAACCCTTGCACACACTCCTTGCAGCAGCCTTCAAAACACTTTTAAGTGTTTGAATTTCCTTCAACTCTGCGTCCACATGTAGCAGTAGTCTTTCAATTGCTTCATTCCAGTCCACAACCCTGAAACTTTCCTCGGCTGAAGCACTCCTTGCATGACTCCTATATCCCAAATGCACTTCTGGGTGAATGAGAACAAAAGTTAAACTATCTGAGCCTCTGTCAACGCACTCCTTGCAGACGACTTCAACTACACTCCTTGCAGGAATTCTATCTCTCAAACAGAAAAACAATTGAAACTCATTCTACTTCCTCTCAGACTTCAAGTTCAAACATGAAATCATATACACAGCATATAAAGAAAATGCATAACAGGAAGTAAACATTCATGAGCATATCAATAAACATACATACACAGAGAATAACACGATGCCATGAATTTGAATCAACCTCTTTCTATTAATCCAAATATCTGTACATGGGTGTTCTTACACAGTTCTCTGCATGTTCTTGCTCTCTATGCTCTTCTCCAATGCTGCTTATGTTACAATAATACAATGAGGGTGTCTATATCCCAGTTCCCTCTTCTTCCTAAAAATGTCTAATCTACACATTTAATTCCTATGTACTTGCATTAACTAACATAAATGCCTCCATCTACTTAAGGACGAGAGCAACTCGCTCAAGGTCCATTACATTATACAAGTGCGCCTTCAATAAATGGCTATATTTAAGGTTGGCGCATCAACTTCAAGAGAAATTTCAAAATATGTGTTGGGCTTGTCCAGCTGTCCGGTGTCTTCGCGTTGGCTCGCTTGATGTTGGCGATGCTCCTGCATCATACTCCCTCGCTTGAAAAATTTCATGGGCTCCTGTCCATGAGCTCGCACACGGTCTGTCTATGCCTCTGTATCTCTACTTCATTCTCCTAGATGGAGTCTTCAACTGGATGGTCTTTCCACTTGACCAAATACTCAAAGTATTCTTTCCTCCTGGTCTTTCTGCTCACTCTTTTGTCCAGTATGCACTCCATTTGTGGCTTTTCTGCAATTGGCATCTGCTTTCGCCACTGAACCTCTGCTTGTTCATCACTTGTTCCTGCTTCCTCAGCCTTATATGGGTACAAGTCCGAGACATTAAATATCGGAGATATTTCGATCCCATCCGGTAATTCAATATCGTAAGCATTCACCCCAAATTTTCTCAAGACCTTGCATGGTCCGATTTTCTTCATCTTTAGTTTATTATATGTTCCCCTCGAGAACCTTTCTTTCCTCAAGTGTGCTAGAATCAAGTCACCAACTTCGAACTGAAGTTGTCTTCTGTGATGATCTGCCCTGTGTTTATACTCATGATTTGAACTTTGCAATCGCTCCTTCACCTGGCTGTGAAGTTCTTTCATTGCCTCTGCGAATTCTTATGCACTTACGCTCCTAGTTCCATTCAATTCTGAATCCCTCAACTCAAAAATCCCTCTCGACTGCATGCCATAAATAATCTGAAATGAACTCCATCCTGTGCTTCTATTTACTGAGTCGTTATACGCAAACTCTTCATGTGGTAGTATGTTATCCCACTGGCTATGGTGTTTTGTCACCAAGCTCCTCAGCAAGTCTCCCAGACTCTTGTTCACTGCTTCAGTTTGTCCATCCGTCTGGGGATGATAAGCAGAACTAAATGCCAAGTTAGTTCCTAGATTCTTCCATAGTGTCCTCCAGAAGTGTCCTACAAACTTAGTATCTCTATCCGAAACTATGCTTTTCAGTAAGCCGTGAATTCGAATGACTTCTTTGAAAAACAGGTTCGCAATGTGTGTTGTGTCGTTGGTTTTCTGACATGGGATAAAATGTGCCATCTTGGAAAATCTATCCACCACCACAAATATTGAATCAAACCCTCTTTGTGTCCTTGACAATCCCAATATGAAATCCATGCTAATTTCATCCCATGACTTCTCATGTATAGGAAATGGTTTATAAAAACCTGCATTCTGCCTCTTTCCCTTCGAATGCTGACAAATCCTACATCTGTCCACAAATATCTTGACCTCTGATCGCATCCTTGGCCAAAAATATGATTCATTTAGCTTTACGAATGTATTGTCATGACCAAAGTGTCTGGCCAATCCTCCACTGTGTTTTTCCTTCAGCAGATTCTCCCTCATGGAGCATTTTGGAATACAAAGCCGATTGCCCTTGAACAACAATCCTTCCTGGATCATGTATTCTTCCCACTGGCTTCTATCTCTGAGAGATGGATTCTCAGCTGCTTCATACACTTCCTTAAAATTAGGATCATCAGTATACATGTTCTTGAGATCATCAAAACCTAACGTTTTGACTCTGAACTCCTGCAACAATAAACACTTCCTACTTAAAGCATCAGCCACTTTGTTAGTAGTACCAAAAATATGTTTAATCACAAATGTAAAATTCTGCATATACTCAACTCATTTTACATGTCTCTGATTCAACTTCTCCTGTTGAGTCACAAACTGTAATGCATGATTATCACTGTACAAAACAAACTCTTTCAGGATCAAGTAGTGCCTCCACTTCTTCAATGCCTATATGATAGCATA
>SNQJ01S0111255.1:10342-21502 GCA_010110895.2 Picea sitchensis | reverse complement strand
CCGCCTTCAGCGTCTTCTACCTCAACATCTCGCCTCTGTGCTTCGGTGATGTGAGCTTCTCCTCCTTCTTTATTTTTTTATTAACACTCATAAGACGTGTGCCCATTCTTTCCACATGTGAAGCATTTTATCACTCCACCTCTTCCTCCTCCTCTACCTCTAGTATGAGGAAAAGTGTTGTTATCGACATAATCTCCTCTCTGCTCGGTATGTTGTCCTCTCTGTTCAACATATTCTCCTTGCTGTGAGGTTCCACCCCTCTCAGTTTGAGTCTGAGGTTTCTTCCAGTCTTCCTTAGGCTTCTGGTTCCTATCCTGGGCAACTGATTTGCCTCTGGGTTGACTTCTGCCTCGGCCTCTTTGACCCTGCTTTCGGCTCAGCTTCTCCTCAGCTTTCAGAGCCAATTGATAAGCATCTTCCACCATTCAGATGGTTAACATGCTCATCTCATCCTGGATATCGTATCTCATGCCATTCATGTATCTGGAAACCTTTTCATCATCGCTCTCCCGATGACCTACCCTGATGTTTAGTTTGTAGAACTCTTCAATGTATTCCTTCACTGACATCAGCTTCTGTCTCAGGTTTTGCATCCTCCTGAACAGAGTGATCTGATAATCCCAGGGGATGAATTTTTCCTTCATCTTCACAATCATCCTATCCCATCTTTTAATCTTCTTCTTGCCTTTGTAGCGTCTGTCAGCTTGTAGCTCATCCCACCACAATGTTGCATGTCCTTTCAATCTTGTGACATCATGCTTGAACTTCTTGTCCTCTTCGACATCTTCATAGTCAAAGTATGTGTCTAGAGCTCTTATCCAGTCTAGAAGCTCCTCTGCATCCAAGTTTCCCTCATAAACTGGAATGTCCATTTTCGCTCTTGCACCCATTCTTGAAATACCTTTGATCAAGTGTTAGTTTGTGGCATCCTCGACTACAACTTCCTCTCCATGTCCAACATCAAATTCATCTTCGGAATCACTAAGATCCCCAACAACGACTGTACGTCTTTGTGTTGTTTCCATGTCTTCGAGTCTAGCTCGTAGATCACGCATCTCTCTCTCCATATCTGGATTTTGCATCTGCCTACCCCTTCTTCTCAGGATTTCCCTCTCCTTTGGATTGGGTGATTGTCTATCTGTCCTTCTTGGCAGCATGACAAATTCTCTTCTTCTCTGCTACAGAAAGCAAAGAACCTTTATGTTCTCTGATACCACTCTGACATTGACGTACCTCCCTAAAACCCGTAGGTCGGAAGGCCCATGTCAACACAAGATCTTTTTCCCTTCTCTCGGCCCGAAGAGCTTCTTAAATTGCTCCTCCATTTCCCTTTCAGGAAATCTGCACCCACAGTTAACTATGTGAAAATTCCCCTTTGTACTTGGGAGATCGGATTTCGCGCCTTCGCGAATCCAATGGTCGAGCACATGTCTCTCGGATCTCTGAAACCCGTCAGCAGTCAATGTTGACCCCTCTTCTTTCCTTTTCGGAACTTTCCTTATCGCGAATTCGACGATCATGGTGTCGAGTAACTCACCCCTTCGACTCTCGAATCCTGATATGCCGAAACTATGATATGTTCGCGGAGTTGACTTTTCAATGCCCCTTTACTCCGTCAACATTTCGGACTTTGCGATATCGCGAATCCTGATGCAAAGGTTTCAGGATTTCACCCCATGAAACTCTGAAACGGTCAACAGCCCTTGACCCGCGCCCACAATGTGCCACCTGTCTATCTCACTTGATTCTCTTGGCCCCACACCGTCCTTTCGACTATCGGGACTTTGCGTTTCGTGATTTTGCAGTTCCTATTGCAAAGTTTACGAGACTTCTACCCACAAAACCTCGATACAGAAAACCACGTGTGTATCCAACGGCTCCTCACTGCCTTGGATCGACGGATCTATCCCTCCTGAACTTAGAACCTCTCGACACTTTCATCGTAACTCCCCTGCTCTTCCGCGAGATCCAACGGCTCACGGGATTTCGCGAAATCTCCTCAGAGAATTTCGATCGTTCATTCCTCTTTGGTGATTCCCTGCGAATAAACCAAGTGTTCCTCCACGAACTCGTCCACCTACGCGTAAACTTACGGTGCCTCCTTAATACCTCCAGTCCCAGCTTCCCTGCGCTGTCTTGAAATGGCTTCGAAGGCCTTATCCTTCCTGAGCTTTTCCGCGACTCTCAAGTCCTCGGAAAAGAAAACCCTTGCACGCACTCCTTGCGGCAACCTTCAAAACACCTTTAAGCGTTTGAATTTCATTCAACTTTGCATCCACTTGCAACAGTAGTCTTTCAATTTCTTTGTTCCAGTCCACAACCCTGAAACTTTCCTTGACCGACGCACTCCTTGCACGGCTCCTATATCCCAAATGCACTTCTGGGTGAATGAGAAAAAAAGTTAAACTATCTGAGCCTCTGTCAACGTACTCCTTGCGGATGACTTCAACTGCACTCCTTGCAGGAATTCTCTCTCTCAGACAAAAAAACAATTGAAACTCATTCTACTTCCTCTCAGACTTCAAGTTCAAACATGAAATCATATACACAGCATATAAAGCAAATGAATAATAGGAAGTAAACATTCATGAGCATATCAATCAACATACATACACAGAGAATAACACGACGCCATGAATTTGAATCAACCTCTTTCTATTAATCCAAATATCTGTACATAGGTGTTCTTACACAGTTCTCTGCATGTTCTTGCTCTTTATGCTCTTCTCCAATGCTGCTTATGTTACAATAATACAATGAGGGTGTCTATATCTCGGTTCCCTCTTCTTCCTAAAAATGTCTAATCTACACATTTAATTCCTATATACTTGCATTAACTAACATAAATGCCTCCATCTACTTAAGGACGAGAGAAACTTGCTCAAGGTCCGTTACATTATACAAGTGTGCCTTCAATAAATGGCTATATTTAAGGTTGGCGCATCAACTTCAAGAGAAATTTCAAAATATGTGTTGGGCTTGTCCAGTTGTGCGGTGTCTCCGCACTGGCTCGCTTGATGTTGGCGATGCTCCTGCATCACTTGGCTACATGAAAACCCTCAAGAGTCGGTGAGGTCCAGCCAGTCATCAGGATACAATGAAATGGAGCAAGCAACAGTTGTGCAGGACGACTCAAGAATTTGTCTAGAGGATGAATGGGAGGTTGATTGTGGTGGGTGAAGAAGCCTAAGAGTCCAAATGGGTGCAATGAGCGCCAATTATGCCTTCAAGATGGAGACCTTATCCCAGCACCATTTTCTGATAAGCAAGCTTCAAGATGAAAGTGACGCTCAACGTAGTCAAATCGAAACCAACTGCTTGCAGATCGAGATACTGCAACAAAGATTGGATCAACTAAATGAATCACGAACTCCCTCAAGCAACTCGGAAGATCAACATGGTTACTCAAGGAACGTCTATTCGAGCTTGATCAACTAAGTTCCAGACCTGAACGATCCCCTCCCAAAATTCAGGGTGAACATCCAGCAATCAAAAGTGGATAAGGGTAATTAAGCTCAAACCTCAATATGTATTGCCGAATAGAGTTTTTCAGTGGCTCCTTTTGCTGAATATTTCCAGGAAATTCAACATACAAATTTTTTGTAAACCTACTATATGAAAATCCCCGCCTTTGTAACAAACTCTCCTTGAGAGGGAATTCAACACGGTCTACGAGGACCTTTTTTTTGTAACACCAGTGGATTCATCCACACAGTTAATATAATTTCCCCAGTTTTTGTTAAAAAAAAAAGTAAGAATGAATTTATTTACTTAAATAGTGACCAATTATTTTCATGGGATTGAAATTTTCATTTATTATATGAAAGTGAGAGAATGAATTCATTTAAATTTAACATCCAAATAACAATTTCGCTAGTAACTATCTTGTTATAATAATGATCTTTTAAGTTGTAGTAATTATAAAAATATTTTTCAAATTTAAGTATTGAGAGGATTTCACACTCTACTCTAATATATATATGAGATATAATTACGTTGTTAGAATAGTTCATAAGTTATAATAGTTATTAAGGTTTTGCTAATAAGATAGCAAGCTAAATGACTTGATTATGGGAAAAATTAGTGTTTAAGTAAAAGAGTTCTTGAGATAGTTGATTTACTTATTATATAATACTTACCTACATTATTTATTATTTAAAAATATAAAAATAAATATGTTCATTAAAAATATGTATAACTATCTTTAAATAGAAAAGAAAATCAATTAATTTATTAAGAAAATGTAAGGCTATGATATATTAATTGAGAATAAAAAAATTATTTTATTTATGAAAATGATGTTCAAATATGGTTTATTGAACTATGACTCATTATTTGATAAATTTATTTACCAACTCACATTAAAACCCACTCTTCTACCAACTTACCATTCATTAATCCATATTAAAACTCACTATGTTACCAACTCACCCTTCATCAATCCATATTAAAGCCCATTAATTTACCTTGCCTAACATTACAATTTTGATTGCATGAAGTAGTTCAACTTATTAAGGATATTAAATTTATTAAATGAAAATAAAATAACTTAATATGGAAATAAATATTTTTTGTGTATTTAAATAAAATCATTCACTAAATCATACCACCAATTTTATATTGGTAGATAATCATACTTAAGATTTTGGATGTTGTGATTTAATGTAAAAAATAAATCATAGCCAATGCAAAGTATCATCATTCAAATTAACTATCCAAAAATCTTTCATTCAAATTATAAATTCATGAAACTCCCTCATCCATAGAGAAAACATTCTTTGGAAATATGCACCCTTCAAACTATGAAGAAATGAAGAAATATAAATCAATTTTTAATATACAATTTACAAATCTAGCATGAATTGACTCATCCTACAAATCTTACAAATCCATCCTAAATTGACTCTAGCATATTGATAATATTGGCTCATCTATATAGATAGTTCCAAGAAACGTCCATTCAGATTACAAATCTATGAAACTCCCTCATCCATATAGATAACATTCTTTGAAAACATAGTCTTCAAACTATGAGGAAATGAAAAAATATAAATTAATTTTTAATATTCAACTTACAAATCTTACAAATTCAACCTAAATTACTCATCCATATTGATAACATTAGATTTATATAGATAATTCATACTAATAACATTGGATCTATATTAAAGATAACTAATTTTTAATATACAACTTACCAATCTACCCTGAATTGACTCATCATATTGATAGCATTGGCTAAAGCATGCTATGATATGTTTATTGCAAATACGAACAAGTATAAATATAAGTCAACTAATTTTCCCATCCAAATTACAAATCGAATTTGAATGGTCTCATCCATATTGATAGGAACAAGTATGAACTAAATGATATGAACATATCTAAATCTAGGGCATTACTATTTTTCTTTTATATGAAAGTGAGAGAATGAATTCATTTAAATTTAACATCCAAATACCAATTTCGCTGGTAACTATCTTGTTATAATAATGATCTTTTAAGTTGTAGTAATTATAAAAATATTTTTCAAATTTAAGTTTGAGAGGATTTCACACTCTACTCTAAAATATATATGAGATATAACTCCGTTGTTAATTTATACCTTGTANTATAAGTCAACTAATTTTCCCATCCAAATTACAAATCGAATTTGAATGGTCTCATCCATATTGATAGGAACAAGTATGAACTAAATGATATGAACATATCTAAATCTAGGGCATTACTATTTTTCTTTTATATGAAAGTGAGAGAATGAATTCATTTAAATTTAACATCCAAATAACAATTTCGCTGGTAACTATCTTGTTATAATAATGATCTTTTAAGTTGTAGTAATTATAAAAATATTTTTCAAATTTAAGTTTGAGAGGATTTCACACTCTACTCTAAAATATATATGAGATATAACTACGTTGTTAATTTATACCTTGTACTTAACTAAAATGAGTGAAGGTAACTTTAATTGAATAGTTCATAAGTTATAATAGTTATTAAGGTTTTGCTAATAAGATAACAAGTTAAATGACTTGATTGTGGGAAAAATTTTACACTTAAACACTTAAGTAAAAGAATTCTTGAGATAGTTAATTTAATTATTATATAATACTTACCTACATTATTTATTATTTTAAAATATAAAAATATATCTATTCATTAAAAATATGTATAATTATCTTTAAATAGAAATGAAAATCAATTAATTTATCAAGAAAATATAATGCTATCATATATTAATTGAGAATAAAAAAAATATTTTATTTATGAAAATGATGTTCAAATATGCTTTATTGAACTATGATTCATTATTTGATAAATTTATTTACCAACTCACATTAAAACTCACTCTTCTACCAACTTACCATTCATTAATCCATATTAAAACTCACTATGTTACCAACTCACCCTTCATCAATCCATATTAAAGCCCATTAATTTACCTTGCCTAACATTACAATTTTGATTGCCTGAAGTAGTTCAACTTATTAAGAATATTAAATTTATTAAATGAAAATCAAATAACTTAATATGGAAATAAATATTTTGTGTGTGTTTAAATAAAATCCTTCAGTAAATCATACCACCAATTTTATATTGGTAGATAATCATACTTAAGATTTTAGATGTTGTGATTTAATGTAAAAAATAAATCACAGTAAATGCAATGTATCATCATTCAAATTAATTATCCAAAAAACTTTCATTCAAATTATAAATCTATGAAACTCCCTCATCCATAGAGATAACATTCTTTGAAAATATGCACTCTTCAAACTATGAAGAAATGAAGAAATATAAATCAATTTTTAATATACAATTTACAAATCTAGCATGAATTGACTCATCCTACAAATCTTACAAATCCATCCTAAATTGACTCAAGCATATTGATAATATTGGCTTATCTATATAGATAGTTCCAAGAAACATCCATTCAGATTACAAATCTATGAAACTCCCTCATCCATATAGATAACATTCTTTGAAAACATATAGTCTTCAAACTATGAGGAAATGAAGAAATATAAATCAATTTTTAGTATCCAACTTACAAATCTTACACATCCAACCTGAATTTACTCATCCATGTTGATAAACAATAGATCTATATAGGTAGTTGATAATGATAACATTGGATCTATATTAAAGATAACTAATTTTTAATATACAACTTTAAACTCACCAACCAATTCATCCTTCATTAATCCATATTAAAACTCACTATTCTACCAACTCACCCTTGATATCCATATTAAAGCCCATTAATTTACCTTGCCTAACATTACAATTTTGATTACATGAAGTAGTTGAACTTATTAAGAACATTGAATGGAAATCAAATAGCTTAAAAGGGAAATAAATTATTTTTTTGAAGTATTGAAAAAAGATCCTTCACTAAATCATACAAAAACTAATTTTATATTGGTAGATAATGATACTTAATATTTGGATGGTGTGAAAAATAAATAACAGTAAATGCAAAGGATCATCATTCAACTTAGCTATCCAAGAAACTTCCATTCAAATTACAAATCTATGAAACTCCCTCATCCATAGAGATAACATTCTTTGAAAATATGCACTCTTCAAACTATGAAGAAATGAAGAAATACAAATCAATTTTTAATATACAACTCACAAATCTAACATGAATTGACTCATCTTACAAATCCATCCTAAATTGACTCAAGTATATTGATAATATTGGCTGATCTATATAGATAGTTCCAAGAAACATTCATTCAGATTACAAATCTATGAAACTCCCTCATCCATATAGATAACATTCTTTGAAAACATATAGTCTTCAAACTATGAGGAAATGAAGAAATATAAATCAATTTTTAATATCCAACTTACAAATCTTACAAATCCAACCTAAATTGACTCATCCATATTGATAACATTAGATTTAAATAGATAGTTCAACTTACAAATCTTACAAATCCAACCTAAATTGACTTATCCATACTGATAACATTGGATCTATATTAAAGATAACTAATTTTTAATATACAACTTACCAATCTACCTTGAATTGACTCATCATATTGATAGCATTGGCTCAATCACGCTTTGATGTGTGTACTGCAAAATACGAACAAGTATAAATATAAGCAACTAGTTTTCCCATCCAATTTACAAATCGAATTTGAATGTCCTCATCCATATTGATAGGAACAAGTATGAACTAAATGATATGAACATATCTAAATCTAGGGCATTACTATTTTTCATTTACAAACTTAACATTGATCATAATGGAAAAACAAAGATTCAGTTACCATAATGACGCATAGAAGTAGATGTATGTATGTCATCCTTGTGCAACCAATTGATTCTTAGTTTCGGCTTCCCTTAACTGGAGTCTGTCTCAGCATGGCGCACAATGTCATCAAGCAAGAGCTTAACATTGTAATCGAACATATCCACCTTATCACTTCGAAGAAAAGCACCCAGAGATTTAACAACCTCGTTTCTTCTCATGACGCTAAGACCGCCATTTATGTAAAGTGTTGTTGTAATATTTAAACCTAATCGTAAGTGAGATGACTCCAAGAACTTGAACCCTCCAAGAACAAGTTCCAAATTTTGGAGAATGTCTTTTACAATATCCAAACTTCGTAGCCTTTCCTTGGACTGAATGAGAAATTGTGCGTCTTCATCATCAGCTGTGATTAAGCAATCAATTAAGAAGAGCCCATGTCCAAGTGTCGTTTTAAGTATAATATTCTTTTTCACTTCGTGACGTCTAGGTCTCTTAGAGCTGCCCCTATATGCAACAACTATTGCATGCATCTCTTTGAAATGGGAAACGCAAATTATTACTGCATCGACGATTGCGTCCACGTACTACAGAAACACTAGGACGTGGCGGTAAGTTTTAATCCAGGCAGCTTTGAGGATTGCAGTTCCGTAGTAGAGGTCTTGATTGGATATGTAATTCTGGCGTCGAGCTAACAGATCGAGAGTGACATCAATGATAAAAAAAAAAAGACGAATTCACGCTTTGAAGAAAGTAGTCGATGCTACCCTAGTCTGGATTTTCGAATGCTCGTTTTGTGCAACATCATACAAAATGCACATAAAGGCCCGTACTGATTTTTCGGGTGCCATCTGCAAGTGGTGGTCTTCCAAACCGATGACATCCACGATCTTTACCACTTCTGTGCACACTTCCTTGGCATTATTATAGTACTTGCGCAACAAATGAATTAGTGATCCATTAATGACCTCGAACAGGTACTCGTACCCTCTAATTGACAAAAATAACTCCATGTTTTCTTCACGGTACTGGCAATAAAGACGCAACAGATTAAAGTCCTGCCACAGGGCATTCCAACATGGCAGAAGATATTTATTTTTCCCAAATGAGAGATATGAACTAGACATTCAAAATTGGAAATCAGCTTCTTCAAGAAATCTTTCATCTCTCTCTTGCTCAAAATTTTAGTATAGTCGGAAATGACAGTCACTCCTAGGCTTTTACATAGGCTTTGATTATTTTCTATGTATTTCCGCATCTGTTGCCTCAGCTCAATCTGAGGTATGGCATAACTAATGTCGAAGGGCTGGCGGGTGTATGGATTAACGGCACTATGTTTACTATCCCATATCTTCTCCAGTGTCCTGCGGTTGTAAAGCACCTGAGTAGGGTCGTCTGTGAGAGGCAGTCGAATTGGGTCATAAGCGAATTCATTGACCAGAGTATCAGCAAACTCTTCCGGAATACTGAAACTCTTTTCAGCCATGTTGGTATTCATCTGCTCTATGATTTTGAAATCGCAATGCTTTTGAAAAAGTATCGTTACGAAATTATAATTTGATGGTAATTTTGAGCGTGAAACACTTTGCATTTTCTAATTTTTACTTATTTTAAGGGATATATACTACCCTAGATTATTGCATCGCATTCTATAGGTTAAGGAGATCGGGTCGGTACATACGGTCACTTTCCCGCTCAAATTGTAATTGCCCTTGGGCAAAGCGTGTAGTCACATGCTTTTGAAAAAGTGTCGTTACGAAATTATAATTTGATCATTTACTATTTTTTAGTTATATTAAATTATTTTAATTTTAATTTATTATTTTTATTTATATTGTATTATTATAATTTAATTTTTTTTTAATAAAGTATATTAAATTATATATATTTTTTGTGTTTTTTTCCCATCAATTTTACCCTAAATCTGATAAAAAATTGTTAGAATTCCATATTTAAGTCATTGAGTCTATATAATTCAAGTGTCCTTAAGGTTTTACGGTTTTTGAGGGTGTTGAATCAGTTTATGCATTCAAAAATGCAATAAAAATAGTAAAAAATGGGGATTTCAATTAAAGTAATAGTCTTGAGGGTTAGGTCCTGAGATATGTCCCTCATTGATCACATGGGGAGGTTATGGGTTCTACTCTCTTGATCCCCTCATCCCCTTGGGGTGAGGCTTCTACTATTTTAAACTTCCTTATTTTAAGGTATATTAAATTATTATAATTTAAATTTATTTTAATAAATTCTATTAAATTATCTATTTTTTGGTGTTTTTACGGGCATATTTTCCGACCAATTTTGCCCAAAATCTGGTAAAAAAATGGTTCGAACTCCATATTTAAGACATTCAGTCTATATAATTCATTTTCCCTTATTGTTTTCAGGGTGTTGAATCAGTTTATGCATTAAAAAATGCAATTTAAACACTAAAAAATGGGGATTTCAATTAAACTAATAGTCTTGAGGGTTAGGGTTAGTTCAAAGAGTCGTTGTGAGATATGTCCCTATATGTCCCCCATTGATCATTGGGGAGGTTATCGGTTCTACTCTCTTGATCCCCTCATCCCCTTGGGGTGAGGCTTGGACTATTTTAAACTGACCAATATTCATAATGAAGTTGGGGATATTTAGACTTAAGGGATATTGAAAATAATAAGAGATCGAGTTGTTATTATTACTATAGGAAAAACTAAGAATATCGAAGGTTACCAAGTTGAAATATTAAAAATTGGAGGACCTATCCTTATCCCTCACATACATAATCTCTTCAATTTAGATGCTTCTAATTCAAGGACCATTTTGATTAGCCCCATTTTAGCTAAGCTATACATAAGTATTTTGGAAAAGAAGAATAGTATATGGCTAGAAAGCCATGGAGAAAGAGATAA
>SNQJ01S0111254.1:6423-35265 GCA_010110895.2 Picea sitchensis | reverse complement strand
TGCATATTTTCCCATCAATATAAGACCCTCTAAAATCAAGGATTTGACCAAGGATTTCAATAGAAATAGAGGGTTTAACCAAGACATGAAAAAGATATATAGTGTAAGGATTTTTTTATTAATCTCCATTCCATAGAAACAAATAAAGGGTCATAAGAATTTGTGCATGTAGCTTCTAGAGATGATTTTGTGCCATCTGAGTGTAATATACATATTGATACTCTAATGACTCAAAATCCAACCTCTCTACTACTAGTCTCTTTGTTTCGTTGCTCCTTTAGGAAAGAGAAGAGGAGGCATGATTTGAATAACTATTTTGACCCTTTTGGTTGCATTAATTATGAAAATAAATTAATGGTGTTAGATGTTTGCACCCAAATTTTGGGGTAAATATCTTGCACGCACAAACAAAGTTATGTGCACTCATTCCAGTTTTGTGTACAATCAAGAAGATGGACAAGGATTGACAAGAAGCGGGCACCAAATCAAGTTTTTTTAATGCACACTAAGTCATTTATTCTTATGTGTGTCTGTCTGAGTTTTGGGATACATGTTGAAAATCAAGAAGAAAATGCATGCACGGTGGAATCAAGAAAAGGATCTTCGAGAAACATCCCCAAATGATTACTGCTGGAAGCACAAGGGAATGTGGAGCAAAAAGAAGATGAGATGGAAAGGTAGTTACGATTTCCCTGATTCCAGAAAGGGTACGTGGAGTGAAAGCAGGTGACAGAAGCATGCAGGATTAGAAGATAGAGGAACAAGTAGGGTAGAACTGAAAGAGTGTTACGAGGAAAATCACTCTATGGTGGGGTAAACCACAATAGATGAAAATGACTACATAAATCAACTCTAATCTCAAGTATGTTATATAAACAAATATGCTAACAAGACAAGAAAAATAGCCTACCTCATCCAGACGTTCGATGAAGCCCACCATTGAGCACTTCAACCAAAGATCTACACCTACAACTTGTCCTCAACAACCAAGATACACAATCATATGGTGATAATATATAAATTTAGCACATATAATAGCATAATCCATCAATATTCATAACAAATATTCCCATGGAATAACAATTCAAATATTTGCGAGACATTAATTAGACGAAAAAAGAGTATTTCTATTAAAATGTAATCAACAGAAGTGTATGAATGACAAACTTCTCTATCGACACATTCGAAATCGAGAAACTAAGTCCCTTCCAGCTAGGCCTCCATCACTTCAATCCTCCACCAAAGGCAAGCTCATATAAGAGAGACAATGAGGTTCTCCATCAAATAGGGAAGATATTGGTGGATGAACAATGTGTTCAGACTTAAAAGGACAAAGGGATGCAGACTCAATATGAAGTGAATAATTTCTCCAGAGTAACTTTGTTCTCAAAGTTGAATTCTTCTCTCTTTTCCATGGCTTGGATATGGCCCATTTATAGCCTTGAAACGGAATTGAAGGGCCAATTCAAAACATTTCCAGTATATGGAAGGTCAAGGATCATGGATCTCGTGACATGACATGGAAATCCGACACCATTTTTTTTTATTTTGGGCACAAAACCCAATGTACGCGGGTTGTAATGGTGAAACTTGCATATACACATGTTGTATAGTTGTTAGGGCCCATATATGTGCAAAAATATGTTTTTTACCTCTGGGAATTGCAAAAAGGGATTTCAAGTCTGCATAGGGAAATGGAAAAGGCCTTCTGAGCAAGTTGCATGGGGTGAGAAAAATCTTGCTATAACAAAGAGACCAAGCACCAGAGAAGAGAAGGATATAAAAGGAAGAAACAACAACATAATCATAGTTAGTCATTCAATTAGTTAGTGAATTGGTTCTTGGATTGTTGTTGTATGGTTGTTATTGAGCTCACCATGGGCATATGATTTGCAATTCCTATGAGTGTAGGTTTGAGTCTCTCCTCTATACAGAGTCTGAAGAGATTCACATGTCGCGATGTATTGTAACACTAGTAAACATATAAGGAAAGATATCTTGTTGTCAATGAATGATTTTCTTAATGTATGCATGTGCATGATTGAATGAGGATGATAATAAAGATGTAGTAATTCTAGACTTATGGTGTGTCAATTATGTGTATGATTGAATTTGTTGTTTCCCTTATGTTTTATCATCTATTAAGTAAGTTGCAATGAATTACATGAATGCAATCCCCGATGGATCTTTGTGTGTCTAGTCCTTCATCCCTAACATAAGACCAGATGGTCTTTGTGATCCTCATGGCATCTCGGGCGAGACCTTTCTCAGTATTGGTTGAGGATTGATATGTCGATGCCTTGGGGGTTTTGTTGGTCAACTCTAGATGAACCCTGGGTCTTAACCCTCCATCATTAGGAAGGACACATGCAAGTGTGAAATGAACCAACAAATGGTTCTATTATCAAGACCTAAAAGTCTTTCCTTGAATGATGAAGGAAAGAAATGAGGTGGTATCCATCGTGGAAGGTCCTAGAAGAAGGCTATTGGAAGAAATCTGACTCTAGATAAAAATGTTTTTTATGGAGAAAGGGTTGATGCACATGGAGACCGATAGGATGGCTGAGTATACTCCCCTAGCTTTGGGGGGATGAAAAGATGGGAGAAAAATGAGAAAGGACATGGATCAGTTGAGGAGGATCCAAAATTTGTTGAGATGAGGCGAGGAGTGGGATGGACCCAAAGGAGAAGAGGAGAGAAAGAGTCGAGAGATATGTAAGAATATTTGAGTTAAGAAGGAGATTTGAATAAAGAAGTGGAAGGAAAATGGAAAGGGGCACGTGACGAGGGTTCATGCCCAGGATGAAGAGAAAGGATATTGCACCATGAGGAAGTGTGGAAGAGTGTGTTGTTCAAGAGAGGAGCATAGATGAAAATAAGCTCACGAAGAGGTGTGGCATTGAGAGTAGGGTGTCCAATGGGGATAACGATAGTAGTATTAGTTGTTGTTGTTGTAGGGGCCCATAAGATGAATTTTGAACCCCTTGGTTAGTGCAAAGTGTTACAACCTTGGAGGAAGATGAGGCATAGAGTAGAGGCATGGGAGATGGAGAGGAAGATAGAGGATCCTCTAGTGGTGGGAGAGAAGAGTTAGCGATAATGGATGTTCTTGCACAATTGCAGGTAGGAAAATCTTTGGTTCACCTCACAAGAGATGTTATAATAAGATGGAGTTACCCCCCCTTTGAACCACCCCCCTTGCGCATTTTTAATCAAGAAGAAGGAACAATAGATAGCGAGGTGATTGGAGTAGGAGAAAGAGTAGAAGTAGATAGAAAATAAGTGATGAGTGAAGAAGAAAACAAAGTTAGTTATACTTCACCAAGAAGAGTATCAATATTGATAATTATAACACCCAATAGTTATATCAGAGGAAATAGTTAGAGATTGAGGATGGCGAATCAGGACAGTACCCGGAGGTTACCCGCATTCCATGGAATGGGTAGAGATTATGGAGAACAACATTGGTTCATTTGCAAAGAGATATGGTCTATGAAGAGGATCACAAATGAAGCATCAAAGATTGCACATTTAGGGATAAAGCCCTGACGTGGTATATGAAGTACAAGGTCAATACACCAACGAGATAGACAAGGTTCCTGAAAAAAATAAAAAGATATATGCTTAAGGAATTTCAAAATCCCAACTCTGAGTCTTAGTGTATTATGAAGATCAAGGAGATTCAACAGAAACAAGGAGAGATCATGTGGGATTATGACCAATGGTTCAATATTTTGTTGGATAGGTCAATGTTCCAGATATAGGATGTACAACATAGAGAATGGTTTATTGCGGGGTTACTCTCCCATGTACGAGTCCTTCTCACCCAACAAAAGAGTAAATTGGCCTCGCTACCTCCCGAAGAATGCATAACTTTGATGACAACTATTACATCAAAGACAAAGGAGATTACTGTAGCTCGGGATGAGCAGCAGAGTATATCATAACTCATCACCTCTCTGGCCAATAAGGCCTTAATGTTTTGCACCCAACTCATAGATTCATAGGTTGCTTCCAACCCCTTGATTGAGAAAATAAACACAATTGATTTGACAGTCCTCAAGTCACAACAACCGATTTTGATGCGGTCATTTAGCTCACCTAGGACATCCAAGGAATCCTCAAATAACCTAATCACCAATTCAAGGATCTTTTGCAGGAACTCAAGAACATTGTTTCATCCATGGCATCGATCATTCCCTGATGCAGTTGGCTCGAGGATGAGCCAAGTAATAGTGGTGGGGGCCTACTGACACCCAAATTTTTGGGTAAATATTTCTAGTGCACAAACGAAGTTGTGCACACTCATTCCAGTTTTACATGTGCTCAAGAATATGCATGAGGATTGATAAGAAGCATGTGATAGATTAAGTTTTGTTAATGCACACCAAGTACAGTTCTACCAATGCACATTGATATGAGTTTTAGGATGTGTTCCGGAAATCAAGAAGACAATGCATGCACACCAGAATTGAGAAAATGATCTTCGAGAAATCTTCCTGAATGATTAATTCCAACATCATAAGGGAATATGGAGTAGAAATAAGATGAGTTGGAAAGATAGTTATGATTTCCCCAATTCTAGAAAGGATATGTGGAATGCAAGTAGGTGACAAAATCATGTGGGACTGACAATTGGAGGAATGAGTGAGGAAGAACTAAAAGACACGAAGAACTAGAGAAAAGAAGGATAAAAAAGGAAGCAACAACAACAGAAAGAGATTTAGTCAGTCAGTTAGTTAGTGAACTGGTTCGTGGTTGTTGATGTATGGATGCTATTGAGCTCGCTCTGAGCATATGTTTTATAATTCATCTGATTGTAAGTCTGAGTCTGTCCTCTCTATAGAGTCTAAAGAGATGTGCATGGCATGATGTAATGTAATAGTGGGAAACAAATAAGAAAGGAAATCTCTATTGATGTCAATGCATGTTTTTCTTAATGTATGTTTTTGCATGATTGAATGATGATGATAATAAAGATGCATTATTTCTAGACTTATGGTGTGTCAATTATGTGTCTGATTGAATGTGTTGTTTCCCTTATATTTTTTCATCTGTTAAGTAAGTTGTAATGAATGACACTAATGCAATCCCCAATGGATCTTTGTGTGTTTATTTCTTCATCCCTAACATAAGGCCAGATGGTCTTTCTCATCCCCATGGTTTATCTGGTGAGACCGTTCTCAGTCTTGGATGAGGATTGATATGTTGATGCCTTAGAGTTTTTGTTGGTCAACTCTGGATGAACCATGGGTCTTAACCCCCTATCATTAGGAAGGATGCACGCAAGCATGAAACGACCCAACATTAGTGTTTTTTTTAATTTATAATTGGTTCATTGATTAAATTAAAACAAGGAAAAAAATGTATTCTATCAATTTGCATAATCCTCATCTAGGACTATAAGAGTTGTTTCATGTCACCATATTAGAGGTAAAATAAAAATGACTATTAAAATTGTCATGATATAAAAATATAACTAGGATATCTAGTGAAAGTAGGGGGGTTTTAAATTAGAAAGGTGTATTAAAAGGGGATTTCAACAAAAATATTTTAGTACACATTCTTTAATATCTAGTGAAATTATGAATATTTTTTAATATAGTAGGAATGGATGTGTTGTGTCATATGCTCAGTAAGTGAACTCTTGTGATCCCCATACTACACTACACACTATAGAATGCACTTGTGAACATAATAAACTTCCACTTTATATATTTATTTATAGTCACAAAAATGTTCTTTAATTTCAATAGACACTATCACTTCCTCTAAATTTTCTTCCCATCACATGACCTTCCACATCCACAACCGAATGTTTTTCATTTAAGGTTAATAACACACATGATAAATAATTAGAATGAAACATTGTATAACACAGATAAGGAAACCATAAATATGTTTCAAGTTTTCCTTAAGTCAATGTATTTCAACTTATAGTTAATATATATGAACAAATTAAAGGTGTGGCAATGGAATCCCCACTGTCACCTGTAGTGGTTGTTATATACATGGAATATTTTGAAAACAAAAATATTGAATCCCATCATTTTAAGCCCAAACTTTGGAAAAGATTCATAGATGACACCTACATACTTTGGCCACATGGTAAAGAAATCCTACATAGGTTCGAAGTTATTTTGAACAATGAAGTTGATAGCATTGGATTTAAAATGGGATTGGAAAATAACAATAGCATCCCATTCCTAGATATCTTCATCTATAATAAAAATAATGGTTCACTATCCCATCAAGTATATTGAAAGAAGACACTTACAGACAGGTATCTCCACGTTGACTCTCATAACCACCTTGCTCAAAAGCGTGACATCATCAATAAATTGGTGATTTGAGAAATCCATGTTTCAGAAAGTGATGATGTAGAGCAGGAACTTTGACACTTACTAGATGTTTTAAAAAACAATGGCTATAAATAACATTAATTCAAAAGGGTCATCTTAAAGGCTAGGAGTGGACACCAAATCATTTGTGAAACAATTGGTGAGAGGAATATGATCATGGTTATATCAAAGGAACCATAGAAAAATTTGATTTTTTTTAAAAGAAAGGTAATGTTTGGGTCACCTTTGTTCCTCCTAAAACCCTCAAAGGCACATTGGATTGTGCTAAAGATGACATTGATCAAAAAAAGTCCTAAGGGTGTTTATACCATACCTTGTGTTGACACATAAAAGCTCAATGAGAATCATGTCTGCAAAAAATTGCAATACATTATACTTATATTATATGATATTAATAATTGACAGGTGGGACCCCTTAGGAGAAAAGTGTAATAAGTTTATTTCCTCCTAGACAATATGACTTTCACACAAAAAAAAATGGATCTAATTGTTATTTGATGTTCTTGCATGCATAAGTAGCTCCACAATGGTAATTGGTGATATTTCCATCCTCATATTTCACTTTAGACAATGTGATATTCGCCAAAAGAAAGGGACCTCCAAGCAAACTATGTTGCATACAAATACAATGATGTGCTATGAATGCAAATATGGTTATTAATGAAATATGTTTTAAATGATAAAAGTGTTGGTCAAGTTTTATTTACCATATATCACCAATGGTATCGTATAAACATTCCAAAGTTATGGTAGGGCTATCACGCGCAAGTATGGATGAATGCAAGTCTCATATATCATACTTCGTGTTACTTGGTGTTTTATTTAATTTGACTTCTTTAAAAAATGATGATGCTCATATCTGATAGTGTGTATGGGATATGTATCAAATGCTTGGTTGATATATGACATGAGATTGGATTTGAGTTGGCACTAAGTGTGCTCCACCGTGTAAGGTTTTGTTGGTTGCATTTAATGGTTGGTTGATGGTTGAAGCGATGTAGAGTAAATGAGTTCGGCTAATTTCCTTTTGTTGGTATACCATTTTTTGTATTGCCATGTGTTCGATAGCTCATCAATGATGTTAACTATGACTTCATATTTTGTGGTGGTATGTTGAGATTTTGGGTTGCTTCTTCATGGATTTTGAGCAAATTTTAATAGGTATGGAACTCTTTAACTCTTCTACCATCAATGGTTTATTCCTACTCTGATAAAATTGGGATATGAGCTCATTTGTTTGCATGTTGTATCTACGCTATGAATTTACATCTTTGTTCTTGAATGAGGATTTTTCTGGTTTTTAATGGAATAAAATGACAAGTTCAAATGCTATGATGTCCATGACCTGGGTTTTGTATAGTTTCAAAAAACGAAGTTGAGATGGGTTCTTGTAAATAATGCACTGCTGATATTTCTCGTGATTTTGGTCATCTATCCTCCACCATGGGTTTATTTCCTACTCATTACGAGTTTTTCTTTTAGAGAAGTATTCAAACAAATGTTGCTAAAAACCCCATTTTTAACTCATGTTGGTTTCAGGCTTATGGAAATGTTTACCAGGTTGAGTATGATAAGTGTTGTGTTATTTTATGGTTTCAAACCACAATAGTATGAATGAAAGAAGGTTCGTTGGGTATTGCGTATCATGGTTGTAGCTCACATTTCCCTATGTTTCCATCTTATCCATGCTAAAAGAAGTCATTATGTCAACCTCCCTTTAAACTTTTCATATAGTCAACCCTTGAACAGTTTTGATTTTTCCTCATTACTTGTAAATTGGTTTTTATTTCAAAATGAGGGTTTTGCTTGCTCCTTCCTTCGATTTGTTCCTTCTGTAATGGGTGGTTAAATTCAGGATATATTGTAAAAACTTGTATGAGTCCCTCGACTTAGGCATCAGGACATGACTTGCTTGTTTTTATTTACCACTACAAATTCATTTCATGAGTTTTGATAGCATGTTATTGGGATTTTTTGGTCGGCACAATCTTTTGGGAATTTCGGTGTTGATTAGACTATGACCTCTTATAAGCAGAGATGTGACAAATAATATGGACTATGGGTTAAGTTTTCTTGTTCTCTGTCACCTTGATATTGGATTCAATTTTTCATAAACATGAGTTTAGTGGATGAAAATTTTGATAGATCATAGTTTAAAAGAGTGTTGTTCTATGGATAAAAACATTTTGATAAAAGAGATTTTGGAAATTTTGTTCTGTTAATTTATTTTCTAGAAATTACATAGAAAAGGGGAAATTCAAACTTGAGATATGTTTTAAATGATAAAAGGATATGGTATGATTTCATTTCCCACTCATTATATTCATTTTTCATTAATTACAAACCCTTCATTATTCCCATTTTAATTTCCCATGTCTCGATTCTCATAAAAAAAATTGATAGTTTGAAGGCTTTTAAGAGGAAAAATTTCAAATGAAGAGTATAGTAAGAGTTGAGGATATTTGCAATTATATGAGGATGATTATATGAGTATATAATATGTATTTGGGGCTTAATATTGTTTTGTATTTAGAACAGTATTCATATTTTCCCTGTCATGAATCCATTTTTCATTTATTACAAATCCGGCCATATCCTACATGTATTTATATCTCCATGTTCTAAATGATATTATGGACCAAGATGTAAATGATTATGGTTGTTATATACAGAGTGATGAATTGTTGCATCAATGTGTGAAATTAAGGACAAAATATTTCAATTTTATCTTTAGGCAGAGTATTTGATGATTGATTAGGTATTTTGATTCATATTCTGATTTGAATTTTCTTTAGATATGAATTTTTTCAACTGAGGTAGCCATGGCAGAGGAGGAAACAGGGACACAAATATTTTTTGCAAAGAGGCCATAGGAGACCCATATTTTATATTCATTTTGATGTGACCCACAAGAATTAAATCAATTGTTTCAAGCTAGGTTCTTCAACCTAATTGGTCAAGGAGTGTTCCAACCTCATCCTAGACTTGAGAGACCCCATTTCCAACCTTGTTAAAGTTTTTCAGATGCGCGTGCACCTATTCATGTTTCTCTCCAACCAGAAGTCCCCATTAATGATAGGTAGCAATAAATTGTTCACCAACCTACATCCCATCACAATGGAATCCCATCATTTCATTGTGACTTCCTCCACTACCTCCATTGAACCAACATGCCTAGCAAGTTGACCATGTTATTTCCCTTGTTCAATCTTTGCATTCCAATAAAATATTGAATACCTCCATCCCTGAGATTTCATAAGATAAAGGAAAAATAATGGCTTCTCACTCTAACTCCTCTAAAGAGTCTTCAGAATCAGTCACTTCACATGCCCAACACAATGATGCACAATCTCCAGTTTTTAGTGAAATTCAACCCCAAGGGTCAAATCAACCTCTTGTTGAAAGAGCTACATCAATAGATAAAGCAGACAAAGCAACAAGTAGTGAAAATAGGTTGAATGCCTCACGTAGCAAATATGGTTTTTGAATTTCATGTCTCTTGGATGAAGAGTTTAATTTTTGTTTTGAATTTTATTTTTTAGACAGTTTGATATTACATTTTTGGACATCGCTCATATATCTATTATTAGATGGAAAAAAAATTAATTGTTGGCAAACATGTGAATGATTTTGGAAGACACAAGGGAAATTTAAATGCATGATATATGAGTTTTTAATTGGTGGCATATTTGATTGTTTGGATAAATTGTGGAGTGACAAGAAGGGAATTAAAACTTTAAAATATTTCAAAAGGAATTAGGGGGTCTCTCCTATTAGTTATTATGCAATATACCCTTATTTATTATTTATTATTTTACTATTATTATTTGTCCCTAATTGGTGTTTAAGTCAATTAAGACTTGACTAAAGAGGTAGTTGAAACTACCACAACTTATTTTGAAAGAGATAAAATCTCATCACAAGGAGGGACAAGGAGTAGAGAAAGGAAATAATTTCCTAATATAAGGGGCATATTGAAGGTAACAAGATTCAAAGATTGAGTCATATACTTCAACAACTTGTTATTGAAAGAGTCAATAAATGATGTTTTTGCGACAAATTTGATCCAAATCTTTAGTCTTAATCTTCTCTTCTTGTCAAAGTCTTTTTGTATGGTTCCCACCATAGACCTCTAAATTTGACTTTGGTCCACACCCTCACAGGGGTTTGCAAAGAGGATTATTATTGTATCTCAGAATGAAATCAATAAATAAATCATTTTGTGGTTTTGTCTCACTTGTGTATTTTTATTATACTTTCCGGATTTGGTATTACATTTGTTTCTTTTTCTAAAACATCGTATATATACATTTTATATTTTATTTCTTTTACAGAGTTATTTATCATAAAAAACCAACACTGATCCCGTGTACTTATTTCTCATCGATCAAATGATAATTTTGACTTAGGCTATAAACCTTGGGTGACAATCCCAATTATCTTACCTTAGCCTAGTAAGATTCAAAAATGTTTGAGTAAGGTCATTCATACCTTTTCCTCAACACCTTGGTCATGTGAACTATACCCCTTTTCAACACAAGGATTTATATCCTCCCTAGAAACCATTCCTTATGATCAATATTCCAACTCCATCTCTTCTTAAGATGGTATTTTCCAAATATTATACATGAATTCAACTAATATTAATCTGTCAGCTCGATCCCATTAGCATGGAATTCCCCTTGAAGCATTTCCTATTGAAACAAATCATCCTCCCCTATTTAGTAATGGGCCTTTGTGTATTTTCCAATCTATCATTGATCTTTCTCCAAAGGTGCCAAAGGTTTCTTTACATCATAATGGCCACAACCCTCATGCATGAGCTACTCATAAATACAAAATATTTGATGATCTAGCTCAATCTCCTATGGTTATGTCATCAGTAGAAGGTTATGTCATCGGTAGAAGTCCTCTAGAATTTCCCTATGCAATAGAATGATTTGTTATCTGCATTGGGTATGGTCGATCCTTTGGATGACATAATGATTATTTTTTATATTGACAAAGCTAAGCCTTTTCTTCCCCATTATGTCACCTTCTAGCTTCCAGTCATAATAAAAAGAATTTATATTCATCTATGCATTATCAATGAAGGTGTATCCACATGTGTGATGTCCACCCATGTCTGGAATAATTTAGGTTCTCTTGATATTGTTCCATCTATGATCACCCTTCTTGGATACAATGACAGACCCTCCCAACTAGAAGGGTTGTATCATAATGTTCTTATTCAACTAGATGGAAAACAAGTCCTTATCAATGTTGAGGTTGTAGATTCTTGCTTGGACTATAATATTGTTTGAGGACATAATTTTATGTATTTCATGAAGGATATTGTCTCCTTGGTTATCCATACTATGATCTTACCCCATGATGGCAAGGCCATTACCATTGATCATCTTACCATGATCCCAAAGTTCAAAAAAATTCTGAATTTGTTTTCCTTCCATGTACCCTTTTATTATGTTAGTCCTATAATCTTCAAATATTATTCATTTCTAGGCTCATATTATGATCCTTCGTCGATAATAACACCTCCAGATCCATCTAATTTTTTCATGGTGACAACATCCCCAAAACCTATTGCATCAACACCTTCATCGTCTGAGGCTTATTCTTTACATTTATCTATCGATCCACCCCTTCCATATCCTTAACACCATCATGGGGGTTATCCCCAAGGTAAGATTATGAAAAGTCGACATAACCATCACAAAGGTAATACTATTCTTGGAGGGGAAAATAGGAATGGCACTTGATAAAAGGGAGTCCTATGAGCGGACTTCCCTCCCCATATCATTTTCCTGATCCACCCCTTCCATATCCTAATCTTACCTTGGGGATCATCTTACCCCCCTTTCACCCTCCATGTCAACTCCTCATTTTGTATTGACACATATTCAATTTGCATTTACTACCCGTATGTCATCTATAGAATATACATAGGCCTAGATAGTCCCTACCAAACCTAGGAAAGGATTTCCCATAGGGGAAAATTCAAAAATACTAGGGGCAATAAAAAATTTGGACATGCTATGGCCACCCAAACCACTACACTTAGAGTCATCCCCTCATGTTTTTTATTTGACCTCATTGGCCATGTAACCAACAATTTTCCAACGCTCCCAGAATTCAAGGATATTTTTAATGTTGATGATTTAGAACCCAATTCATCCACTTCCATGGTAAAAATTTCTTTGCATGAAATTTTTACCAAGCACATTCAGTTATTTCTCACCAACCACCCATGTGATTTGTGCGATACATATGGTCAGTATTCTCATAAATTCACATCATTGACCCAAGATACCCCAATTTTGAGATCTCCTCGCTATCATTCATCATATTGATTCCTCTCACAAGGATAAGCCAACCCCTTTAGTGTATGATGTCCACCTTTGATGTAAAAGGTTTGTTTAGAATGAGGGAAAACATATTGTTGAATTTGGTCCTCCTCTTGTCAAACTTGATGAGAACATGTGCACGTTATTTACATCCCAATCTCCATGGGAGTAATATATTTTGAAAATACTTCATTTTCATCATACATACATTTGAGCACCCCTTATATGCCTAATGTTCCCTACATATAAACATTGATGGGGGCCCCATCCACTGGTTTTATGTCTTCCTCTCTACAAGTATCCTATGTGATCCAAACCTCTCATTCATATGGAATTAACAATGGGTCCATTATCCCATATTCTACCAGTACTACAAAGTTACTTGATAATGTGTAATCTATCTACTTACCCCTATCTTTCATTTCGATGAAGAAATTATAGATTCATTTACTACTCCAGATTATCCTTGGGATGATATGCAACATCATTCCTACTTTTATCATTGGGATGATATGAATGCAAAAGATGATCATTTTAAGAATCACATCCTTGTGCATGATGCTTTTAGGAAGGTAATATGGAAAACATTTCACCTATTGTTAGGGTGGATATTTTTGTTATGCCTAGTGTCACTGAAAACATCCTTATTGGTGCAAATTGTTCCCCTTAAGAGATTTTCACCTACAAATCCCTCTTCCAAGAAGTTTGTAATGTTTTTTTGTGGTTGTATTTAGATATACATGGAATTGATCTTTGAATCATTGAAAAACATATTGATACATGGTTGGATGCTATCCCTATCCATAAAAAATAATGGCCTTTTCACCCTAACAAGTACCCTTCCATCAAAGAAAAAATTGATAAATTTCATTAGGCAAGATTCATTTACCCTATTGCGTACACTTCATTGGTTTCTAACTAATCTATAATATTTTGTGGATACTCCAATGGAATAGTTCATCACAACAAATCTTGTAATATTCTGAAATATTAGATTATATGATTTATTTCCTTAGATCATATATCAGTTGTTACTAGATTATCACTCATATTTATGAAAATAATTGAATACGAAAATGAAAGAACAAAAAAATATACACACAGTCCACACAATTTCACATAATATGTATCCTGGGAAACTCAATATGGGAGAAAACAACATCTAGAAGGTGAGGCATATGCTCTACTCTATTTTCTTTAGTTATGAAAATGCAAACACAAAGAAAGGGACACTCACTATGGAGTTGCCTATGACTCTGTAGCTTGAATTGATACTACATACTCGTATTCCTACCTCTGTTATGCACCCAAATCCCACTCCTTGGATTCTCTTCTCAACTATGGAACAAGTACAATATAAAATAATGGAACCCCTTCTCTTTCTAGTGGCTCAGTATTTAATATGGATCGATAACCATCTAGGGTTAGGGTTTTTGCATCCTCGACCCTCAATTAGTGATAAGGTTTTGGACCTTCTAGAATATTAGTTCAAGTACACACGTGTCTAGCCCCAAATGTGTGAGTAATGGGGGTATACGTGGCATCCACTCATACCATGGTGGTCAAATTTCATGAGGCATAAGATTTGCATACGAGTTCTGATTGAGGTGATAGTTTCATCCTTGGAAAGGTGTCAATGCATAGAATAGATTCAAGGGGACATGATCTATGATTACAAAGTTTTTACCCCCCAAAATTCCATTTCATGCCTTAAAATGGCTCTGTAAGGTTCTAGATCCCAAAACTCAAACTTGGATTTGCTGCTAAAATGAGCCCTACAAACCAATTCCTCTAGTTTTTCCACATAGAAAGTACTAAAATAGATGAAAAATTATATAATGATCCAATATAGATCATACCTCCCCATTTTTGGAGGTTTTTGGTTCCCAAAATATTTTACTGAATGAGGTGAGGAAATTTTTCCTCTACTTTCTCCTTGGAGTACCATTTTTCCTTTCATGGAAGTTGCCTTTTAAACCCAATCTGCCAAAGGTCATGCTACCCCTTTCTAGTAGTTATGTACTTATTTTGTAATATTGTATCTTCTACCAATTCTTCTTGATATTATGGTGCTAAGTCCTCTATGGTAGGTAGGACTTTCTCCTTAGTTTCTTGATCCAACATGGAAGGCTCATGGAGTTTCATATTCTCCACATTCACTACTGAGTAAATGTGCATGTATGGGGGTAGATTGTTCTTATAGGCATTGCCACCCACCTTCTCCAATACCTCAAAAGTGCCATACCACATAGCATTGATATTCTTACTAGGACCTTGTAGTATTTCCTTATTTAATTGTAATCAAACTTTGTCTCCCACTTTGAATGATTTTTTTGTTATGTGATGATCATATCAGGCCTTGTACCTCATGACTTCTTCAATGTCTCATGTACTTGCAAATGGATCTTCCTAATCTTTTCAACAAACTTCTCTACTTTCAATGGTTCTCCCATGATGTATTCCCTCACTCCTCCTTGTTTTCCATAGACAAAATCCAATGGTGAAGATGGAAAATATCCAAGGCAAGTTTCAAAAGGGAACTCATTAGTAGAAGTATGGACTACTCTATTATAAGAGTGTTGAATGTAGATCATGTTTTCATCCTAGGTATTTGGATTCTTCTGACTGTAACCCCTCAAAAGTTGTACCGACATCTTGTTAACTACTTTTGTCTGCCCATATGTTTATGGATGGAATAATGTAAATGTTTTCAACTTTGTGTTCATCTTCTCCCAAAGTGTATTCCAAAAGTCACTAAGAATTCTGGTATCCCTATTTGAGATGATTCTCCTTGTTATACCAAAGTGCACCCAAACTTGTTCAAAGAACATGCTTGTTGCTTCTTGTCCTTTGATGGTTTTTTTTATAAGGCATAAGAATACACATCTTTTTGAACCTATCAACTACCATAAATATTTAGTTATGTCCCTTCTTGATTGTTGGAAAACCACCCACAAAATCCATGGAAATGCTTTCCCAAGGTCAAATGGGTACATGTAAGGGATGGTATATACCTTGATTTATATTAATAGGATTTATGGTAAAACAAAGCATGAATCCTCTATTATATTGAGCTACATATTATTGAATTATGGCTAGGTACACATACCTTTGTAAGTTATCAATTGTCTTTGCAAAACAAAAATGTCCAACAACTTTAGAGGTGTAAGCCTCTCTAACAAGCTGCAATATTTCACCTTTAGGGACACAAATATTATCTATATTTTAGATTAATCCATTATAGAGATGATAATAATCCTTACCATAACCTTATTCTACATGAATTTGTCCCTATAGCTATTGAAACACCTCTTTGAAGTCCTCATCTTCTATGTATGTCTCTTTGTATCCATTATGGGTAAAAGGATCCATGTTTATAAGAGTTCCCAAAGATGTAATATTGGATGTGGGTAGCCTTAAAAGCAAGTTATCCAACTTATTGGTGCTTCCCTTCTTATACTTGATGAATGGATGAAATTGTTGTAAAAACCCCATTCACTTGTAATTTCTAGTTTGTTGAAGCTTATTGTGGTCTTGCAAACACTGGAATGGTTGGTGATCACTGTGAATAATGTTTTCCTTACCCATCAAATAGTGCTTCCCCTTGTTTATAGCTTTAACTAGGGCATAGAGTTCCTTATCATAGGTAGGTTAGTTCAGAACTCCCCCATGAAACAACTAAGAATGATAGCATATCGACTTACCTCCTTACATCAAAACGGCTCCCATAGCATACCCACTTGAATCTGTCCCCACTTCGAAAGGCCTCTACAAGTTAAGAAATGCAAGAACTAGTGCTTGACTAATATTTTTTTTTAGCTCGTTCAAATATTTATGTTGATTCTTTCCCCAATAGAAACTCTTGTCATCGGTTGTTATGGCATGGAGTGGTGCAAATACTATTGAAAAATATGCTATGAAATTATTTAGGTATTGTGCTTCCTCCTAAAATCTACTAACTTTAGTAACATTAGTAGTAAATGACCACTTCATGGTGGCCTCCATATTTGTAGATTATATCTTGAATTCCCATCTACCATTCACATACCCTAAATGCACCGATGTCTATTGAGAAAACCCACATTTCTTGAGGTTTTCCAACAACTAATGTTTTTTAGAGTCTCTAACACATGTATGAGATGTGATATTTTATCCTCCTAGGTAGAGATATAAACCAACATGTAATCCAAATACATTGTTACAAATGAATCTAAATAGGAATGCAATACATCATTCATCAATCACATAAATGTAGTTGGTGCATTACATAAACCAAAAGGCATGGCCAACCATTCATATAGACCTATACTTTTATTGAAGGCATTCTTCCAGGTGTCTTCTTATTTAAAGTGTGCATAGTGGTATATCAATTTGAGATCCAATTTGGTGAAGTACTTGGCATACTGCAAGTGGTCTAACAAATCATCGATCTTGGGTAGAGGGTATTGATTCTTGAGTTTGATCTTGTTCAAATCTTTGTAGTCATTTCACATTCACCAAGTCCCATCCTTTTTGGGTAACATGATGATAGGTGACCCAAAAGGTGAGGTTCTTGCTTAAATAAATCCCTACTCTAGCAAATTTTTCTTCACTTCATCTACTTCCAAAATAGACTATTTATACGACCCAATATTTGGTAATGGGGATTTAGGAAATAATTGTATCTCATGCTCCATTTCCCTCTTAGGTGGCATCCCTTTAGGCTCTCAGAACACTCCTCTATATGCTTACAACAAATCCTCCATTTTTTTTTTCTTATCTTTTGTGATTTCTTCAAGGGATGCATTTACTGTTTCCTCCACTAGTTGAGTCTCTCTTAAGAAAAGTAATGCATACTTCTTACTAGAATTGATCAAATTTTTGGCTTGGTTAGCACTTATTTGAGATATATTTGACTTTCCTTTGTGTGCATTGATGATTTATGACTTCCCATCCCTTATCAAGTGATATTGATTTTCTCTCCACTTGAAGATTGCATCCCTTATATACATGTAGGGGCTTCCAAACACTAAACCACACACATCAAGGGGTACTACATCTAATTTCACTTCATCGATAAAATATGCACTTATAGAAAACTTGATCTTACATTGTTTAGTGACTCTAATTTTTGCATCCTTATTCTCCTATCCTAATGGATACGGGCTTGGATGATCATCAACCTCTAACCCAAGTTTACTTACCAGATCATTTTCTATGATATTGACATCCTTAGAGTGTCCTTCTATCATCCTTTTTGACATATTTTGACATCATTTATTGCATCTTGTGGCATTTTGTTTGTGTTCTTAATTGTTTATTTTTACATTGGGAATAAGGGTTAGGGTTCAAGAGTGAGTGTTAGAATTTGGTATGTTAGTTAAGTTAGGTTGATAATTAGGGTATCTTAGAGAAATTTGGCTAATAGGTAAGGTTAGGTAAGTTAGGTTGGTTTAGTTAGGTTAGTGGATTAATTTTATGGGTTAAGTGGGTTAGTGAGATAGATAGGTAAGGGGTTTGAGAGGCAAGCTAGGTGGGTTAGGTATGTTAGTGGTATGCGTAGGTTAAGTGGGAAAATGGAGTAGTTTAGGTGGGTTATTGGGTTAGGTATAAGTTAGTTTGGTGATCTTTTGGCACAGTAGGTAATGTGGGTTACATGGATCAGGAAGGTTACTTGGTTAGGATAGGTATGATTTATTAGGGTAGTAGGTTAAGTGGATTAGTTGATTTTAATATTAGTTAGGTTAGTGGAGTATGATATGGATTATGCTGGTTAGGTAGGTTAGTAAATTATACATGTTACTAAGGTAGGGTAGTATTGTAGGCTAGAGGTTAGATGGGTGAGCAATTTATGTGGATTTTTGTAGGTCAATGGAATAGGTAGATTGGGTGATTTAGTGGGATAAGTTGGCTAGGTAAGATATGTTAGTGGGATAATTTAGGAAGGTAAGATGGATTAATGGGGTAGGTTAGGTGAGTTACCTTTTTTTAGCTAGTGGCATTGTAGGTTAGTGGTATGTAGGTTAAGTTTGATAGGTGGGTTAGGTAGGATTCAATAGGTAATATTGGTAGGTTTAGTAGGTTAGGTTATATGTTAGGTGGGTTAATAGGTTAGGTTAGGTTATTTAGGTAGGTTATTGGGTTATGTATGTTACATGGATTAGTCAGGTAGGTTAGGTATTTTAGGTGTGTTGGTGGATTAGGTGGATTATCATTTAGTAGTTTATGGAATAATAAGTTAGTTTGGTTAGTAGGTTGGGTGAATTAGTTATATCTTAGTTACTAAGTTAGGTAGGTTAGTGGGATGAGTTAGAGGGTTATATTAAAGTGTTAGATGTATTAGGTATGTAAGGTTTTGAGTATATTAATTGACTAGCCCATATCACACTAACCCATGAATAAAACGTATTGATCCTAACCCTTAGCCACTAACTTGATGATACCCCTAACTACTGATTGGTGAATAACCCTTCCAACCCATCAAATCAAAACCAAAAATACACTAGTGCATTCATATAAGATAACCAAGATAATCATAAAACTCATTTTAATTTTATAATGATCAATATTGTTTGTTGGAATACTAAGAGGGGAGGGTGAATCAATATGAGCACGTTTTACCACTTTCAATCACAATATATATAAAATTCAACTTTATCAGCAATATATCATTTATGATTACATTAAATATATCATGATAATATAACCATAAGCAGTACCGATCAACAATATCATGTCAAATGAAAAGTACACCAGAATTTACGTGGAAACCCAAATGGGAGAAAACCACGGAATGATTTCTTATATATATCAATAATACATTCATAGGAAGCATGAACTTCCAAATTATCCAACACCATATGGAAGGAGGAGCCAACCCCCTATTTACAAGATCCAACCTGTAACATCCTTAGCCACCCAGGTCGGGCCATGCTAATCCATAAAACACTATTGCTAAGTTCTGAAACCAATTTTGTAGCACACTCTAGGCCTCCCAGGTCGGGGACTGCTACATTGAGAACTTATTATGTTTATGATATTCAAAATTGTACTTGCTCAACCATAGACCTGTTGGGCTATACCACACATAAACTATTGCGGAACATCACATATATATAACTTAAACGGACAATTACATTCTGCTAATACATAGATTAATGTGGAAATAACAGTGATCCTATACATACAACATATACAGGAAAGCCTCATAAATATAACATATGTACAAATACACAACATGCAAATGAACACTAACTAGGTGCAGACCTTCCATGAACCTCCCATCCTTAGACCATGTTGCTCATCACTCTCAATAGTGGCTCACCCTCGAGCTGGGACTAAACTCCACCTAGGTAAAGGGATTCCTAGGCTAGGCTGAGACAACATGAAGTTGCACAATCAACATGAAGGATTTCATCCCAGGATCCAAATCACACTAACAACCTATAGCCTCTCATTCCCCACATGCATGTCCCACCCCATGAAGTGTCCCCCTTCTCTGCTCAACAGTCCTTCGGCTGCCCCACTTCCCTTCTAGGGCTTCAACAATAGGTTGGACAAGATTTCTCATAGCACTATAGTTTTCGTTGGGCTCCCTCTGGGAAAATTGCTTCCCCAACAACCTCTCTCACCTGGAGAGAGTTTCTTATAGTCCTAACAACCTTATTCTTTAGTCCACAATCCTGACAACCTACCTTTTCAAACCCATAGACCTAACAACCTACTTCTTCAGTCCATATCCTAAGTCAAGCGAGTAAGGGTGATGGCAGCAACAAAGCTCGAGTATAGAAAATATGATGGCAACAAGACACGTTCAATCAAGGAATTGTTTTGGCATCAACAACAGTCTGTTAAGGCACGGTAGGAGCTCAAAAAAAGTATAGGTGCGTTGTGCTTCACAGGTAAGGTATGAAATAGCTCAAAAATTCCTACAGGTTCCTGAGGTGCATGAGTAATGCAGAGGTTGACAATGGAGAGGAGGGATCTATGCATGATTGAATGGTGAAAGATGGGAAAACATACTATTTTCCCCCACCTATATTTTCATGCACCCTGATTGAAACATGGATCTCCTGGAGCTCGTTTCTCTCCACTTGGGATTCATTCCCTTTTCCATGAGACTTAGGATAAAACAATTATCCTCACCATAGTCTTTAGGAAACAATAATATAATATTCCTTTTAGAGTTAAGCCTCCAAGCTTATCCATTTTCCCACGTCTCTTATCCCTTCCCTTTCCCTTTCTAGTGGAGTTTAGTCCCCCATAGTATTTTATCATGGTCGGTCGACATGCAAGGATGTATTTTATTAACGATATAAGTGTTTACATATATAAAAAATAGGCTCACTAGCCTTAGCATCTAGGCTCTTTGGCCTAATCATCACATAATCCTCCTAGCTTATAATCGCTTGGCTCTCCATCCTATAAAACATGTTTACAATTCAGATGGGGCTCGGCCTAGGGGTATCACACAACCTGAAGGAAGCTACAACTCCTTGAGTTCTCTGGAACCAACCAAAAGGAGGCTACGACCCCCTGATTTATAGGCACCAACATGAAGGAAGCTCCAACTCCTTGAATTTTCTGACACCAACTGAAAGGAGGCTACGACCCACTAATTTATAGGCTCCAACCCGAAGGAATATCCAACTCCCTGAATTCTCCAGAACCAAATAGAAGGAGGCTACAACCTCCTTTCCTTTTCTTATCATTTCACCCTTAAATATAAGTTTAGAATCAACCTTTCACTACCACGGATCAACTTGTAGTTTCCACTGTCATCAACCAACATGTCACTGTCATTTTCACATCAAACAATCATTGTCACTCTATCACATCAACATGTGCCTAATGATCAACCAGTCATCCAACCTGTCACTGTCATTGTCACCATCATAGTCATTTTCATTGTCACTGATATATCATCATCAATCAAATCCACTCATATGGATACCAAAACCATCACCATACCATGCATTTCAACCATGTACCAGAACTTGTACCATACCATGTACCAGAACATGTACCATACCATGTATCAACCATGTACTAGAAACTGTACAATATCATGTATCAACCAAGTACCATAACAAGTACATCAACCATGTACCATATCATGTATATCAACCATGTATCAAACCTATGTAACCATCTCATGCATTAACCATATACCATATCATGTACATCAACAATGTATCAAACATGTACCATCTCATGCATCAACCATATACCATATCACTCATGATATGTCTCAATCATTTCATACCCCATGTACCAGAATCTATCATCAATGAATTGCCTCCGTGTAACCAAGATAGCCAAGATGCAATATACACCAATATATATGAAGTATTCTTCTAATCAATGGCCATAACATCTAAAGGTGTACATCAACATATTCCAACACCACCACATCATGACCTCTCGATGGTGTGCTACAACATCCAATACACCTCAAACATGTACCATAACCTCATCAAGAAATGCCTCAAACATGCATCAATATCGCAATAAATGAACCTCATACATGTACCAATAATATACCTCACACCATGCACCAAATATTATGTGCCTCAAGCATATGCCAATGCCTCAACAAGATGCAAAGGCGTGACCATCACATCGCAACATGTAACCAATGTGTACCTCAAACCATGTACCTCAAAAATTGTATGTGCCAACATCCATAAACCACTTACCAAGAGATACCATCAAACATGTGCCATATAATTAATGATATTCCTCAAGAATATACCATACAAAAAAACATATTCCAAGTATCCAAGATATTCCTCAAGGAATATGCAAAACTAACATAGACATGCCTCAAGCATGTGCCAACCCTCCAATATGCAAGCGTTAAAACACATAAAATATCTTATGCTTTATACCTGTAGGTGACTTGATACATGAAATTTCATACATGTAGCTATTCCTTAGCCTCAACAACTTGGTACTAGAATCCTCCTCAAATCTAGTTTATCCTCGCGAGACTAACCCATGCATCACATAGGACCTCACGGGACAAGTGTCATACAACACACGAGGGTGCCTCACAGGACACTAGTAGCGACATGAGGTAATCCAAACTAGGGTTTATTATAAATTGTTGCTCTCCTCTATAATCCTGAGACTTCTAGACTCCTTAATGTTTTGTTTCCTAAGACTATCTACCTCGGATTCTCCAAATAGATCAAGTGTTATCACATGAAATATATTCAATAAAGTTATGTGCGTAATAATGAGAGGCTTCTTGTTTTGTATTTATACGTTTCCACAAGTGACTTCTTTCACTAACTTAAGGGTCGGCCTGTAATTTCTTATTATAACCTCTTTACCCTTTAGTGTGACTTGTGGCATCTTGTTATAACCTTTTAGGGGATTATTACCCATTCTTCGGAGCTTATAACTTCATGACCCAATAACTCCTCAACATTTAGGAAATATGTGACATACCACCTACCATTAGAAATGGTGTGGCCGAATAGCCATCTATGAGTTTGTTACCTAAATTTACAATATCCTTCATGTCCATATTACTCAAAAGCGTGAGCTTAGTGACCACACCTCACGGGGCTTCTTGTAGACTTATTAAAATGCACTTATCGGATACATTGTCGATGAAAACCACGTCTCTTGACATCAATGACAACCAACTATATACAACATCAATGACAACCAATTGTCTATGTGTACTTTAGATTGATGGAAACACTCATACTCCACCTAGGCCAATGCTCACGAACTTTCTCTCCTCATGTTTCTCTCACCACGATTTCTCTCCCCCTCGACATCAATGGAAAAGGGTATCTCCCCTCTGGGGATGGTCCCCATGTCTTTATGCTTCTAATCTTTCTCTTTCTTCTCCTTTGAAATCATACGAAAAAAGGGTAACTCCCCCTTTCTTCATGCTTCTACCTAATATGGTCTCTCTGGAGCAATTTCTCTTCCCTTGGCTTCTCTGCAAGATGTCATGTAGATCAATGTGGGGCTTCATGTACTTGCTTTATTTTCTCTCTTCTAGGGTTCTTTGTGCATTGGTGCTTCTTCTTTTAGTTCCATTGACATATATATAAAAAGCATTCAAAAATTACTTGACTTCAAATGTTCATGGTTTGTCAAGTTCACATTAATGACCATGCCACAATGGTGTTAATGTTTAGGCCATTATTATAATTGTTTGCATTTCGTTAGATAACAATAGCATAATCAGATTCATTGAGAAATACAATCACAAGAGACACAACATTTATCTGGGAAACCCTCTAGGGGAAGAAAACCGACAAACTTCCTTAATATAGATGGCAACCTGAGAGATCTCTTGAAGCTAATCACGAGAAATCCCTCTCCCGGATATCTAGCCTTCTCTCTCTCTCCCTCTTTCGCAGCAGTCTGAAACTTGTTTCTCAATGAGCAAGTGAGAGTTGTGTGTTTGAAGTGAGAGCGCTTGACACTCTCTTTATTTATACAAGTTTGGAACGTGTGAAGTGTCTTCACTAGTAGGGCCGACTTGTCAGCGGGTGGGTAAACCCACCTTTATTATTTTTTTTTTTTTTTTTTTTTTTTTTTTTTTTTTAATTTTTTTTTTTTTGCCTATTACAATTATATTTTAATCCGCAAAAGGGGATTTGGGTCTATTACAATAACCGACATGATCAATCCACAATGAGGATTGATCCTATGAAACCTAATATATCAATAATAAGAATAATACTGTGATTACATTATTTCCAACACTCCCCATATATGAAGGGTATTCTTGACAACATCATGCAAGAGAGGACAACATCATCAACAACATCAAGTGGGTGAGGAGAAACATCATCAATATCATCTTGGAACCATGACTGACGTATCTATAAATCATCAGTTTTTCTTCATCGACATGTATCGTCATTCTCAAAGGGAATGCCATCATCATCTTGCATCAATATGTATTAGTATAAAAGCTGATACATCATCATCATCACAACTTACAAGGCTCATCATAATACAAGGCTGGCTTTTCATCACAACTGTCAAGCTAGAATTCATTACTTGTCTCATCTCAATGTCTTTCTTTCGTCCTGTGCCCAGGATGGAAGCAAGATACTAGATTGGCTTTCGTCACAACTATCAAATTTGGAAGAACGTTACTAGTCTCATCTCATCACATCTTGCTTTATGTCACAACACTCCAGCTAGAAGCAATCTCATCCTTCTTCACGTCAAACCACTGGTGGCGGGGATACTAGGCAGCTTCGTCATAGCTATGGCGGAAGTTAGGTGCTAGTCTCATCATACCATGTTGCTTTTCATCACCTTCATCAGTCGGAAGTAGGATACTAGGCGGCACATGTCACATCTATCCAGTTGGAAGTTCAATGCTAGTCTCATCATACCATGCTTTTCATCACAACCATCAGGTGGGAAGCAAGGTACACATCCTTCTCTACATCACAACCACGGGTTGGAAGCGGGGAACTTAGACTTTACACTTTGTCGCGACTATATGGTGGAAGCATTGTACTAATCACACATCATCACGCTTTATGTGTCGGCAACTGGGTCATAAACAAGAACATATCATCTTTCTTTATGTCTAACAAATAGGTGAGAAGCAAGGAATATGTCATCTTTCTTTACGTTTGACAAATAGGTCAAAAGCAAGGAAAATCAACATCTCACTTTTGAGGAAGGTCATGAGACTATGGCAACGACTTATCTGGGAAATTACTCCATGACTTCTAGGGCCGGGGCGGGTCAACCACGTTAACAACTGTTCATCCCATGCTAATATCTTGGAGATTTAAAGGCTCTCTGTACCATGTCATAAATGTAATGATAACTAATATCTATGTGTGGTGAATCGGGGTCTACGTCATTTTATGCGTCGGACGTCACATGGAATCAGGAGTTCATTCTCATCTCTAAAGTCAAATGGGTGAATCAACAACTTTTCGAGCCGCTGAATTCCATGGCTGGCGAACGTATGCAACAATGTATTCTTCTTCCACTGTATTGAGAGAAGTACTAGGTGCTTGCTACTCTGCTACAAGATCATAGTTGATCCCAAGCTAAAACAACATCACAGAGGTGCTTTCTACGTAGGAAGCACTTCCTACTATCTGCATTGATATATCCACTCAATGTGAAATCATTATCATCATGCCGGTAGGACCTCTATTGTACTAGGTACCTCATCACCATGTTTTGTAGCACTAGGTGGACCGTCACGGGTTCTAAATCAGGGTGTTCATGACAAAACAAATGTAATAAGACACGATTATCCCGAACATCATCCGGGTCAGCAAATACGTTTTGTATGGTGTGGCATCAATCGAATTACGGCAGTATAGTCCAACAACTTCATCTTGGCTTCCATGGGTGTATTCACGGGCTTACACTCTTGAATCTCTTCAGATTTCGACCATGTAGCCTTGGTTAAGGAAGATCCTCTTTGGATTCTGCCATACCTCAAGGCTTAATAAATAATGCATTAGGCCAAATTATTTCATTTAAAATTCAAGGAGATCTCTTTTTACATTCAGTGGTGAGCTTTTCTTCTTCAGTTAAGGATAAGTCATCCACATACTTGATAAGATTACCTAGCTCATTGTTCATGATTTACTACAGAGAGTAGGGTTAGAGTCTGCTTTGCTGGTAAAGCCTAAGCTGGAATCAAAATTCTATACAACCATGCCGAAAGCTCTAGAGGAGATTGCTTCCAATCCGTATAAACTTATGATAGAACAGACTTCTTTGTGCTAACCTCAAATCCTTGGGGACATACCATATGCTACTTCCTTTTAAATTGCCGTTTTGGGAAAGATATTGCTGCATCCATCTGATGCTGACTTCACTTCATCTTGAATAGGAGCTATGATGACTTTGATCAGGTGTATCGTACATGAGAAAATGTCTTCATAATCAATATGCTTGTATATGGGAAGAAGTCACGATCTTCTCAATACTTCCAGCAGGCGTAACTTATTTTGCGATCTATGGGTAGATGCCACATCGATATTCTTGATTAAGGAACTATTTCCCATACTTCTTTCTTCATTATGGTTGGTATTCCTGTGTCATGGCATCACACTTACATTTCTGCTCTGAATAAGCGCAACACCAGCGGGTAGGCTCCTCTTCTAGAATCCGCACATCAAAGCCTTATAGGAGAATGGCTTTGGTCTTTTCACTGTCTCGTGGTTCCTTGGGGAACAGGTACTTCTCTCCATATTAGATCGATATGCATTTGGTTTTCTTTTATGTGAGAAGGTCTTTTGAGGAGGTTATTGCACTTCTAATATATCATGGTCTTCTAGAGTTCCTCATCAAGGGAAGTTAAGTTCCCTTACTAGTTAATAACGCTTTCTGGAACCTCCTCATTCACGGTGTGGGGGATTGCAGGTTTCTCATAGCTGGGGCCATGGTTACTTCTTGAGCAGCATATTCATCAAAGGTCACATCCTGTTGATCTCAATGTGATGTCGACATGGTATATATGAATTATGGCGACCTTGGAGACCTCACAATATCCCACAAATATTCCTTCTTTCCTAAAGGGGTCGACTTGTTTCTCCTTTCTTTAGGTATATGAATAAACAACTGGACAATAAATATTTTGAATGGATTACCTGTCTTCTTTAAATTGAACATCTCTTCCAGTGTCTTCGGGTATGTTGGTTGTGATCCAGTTGTCTTCACGATTAGGAGGTCCTTGCTGGGAAAGCCATTTATGCCCCGTGAAGTATTTACACCCTGGAAGAATGTACATTCTTTCACGTGGGGGAGTGCAGGGGGTGGGTACCCCCTCTGTGGGTTCTGGAGGGGCTATCCCCTCGGTTGGGGGTGCACGGGGGCAAGTGGGGGTTTGGGGGTGAAGATCACGAAGGAAAAAATTGCCTTATGAAGTGTATGTGTAATTTCATTGTAAAATATGAATGGATTCATTATAAGGTTGTAGCCCAGATCACGGTAGAGTTTATGTTAGGGTTTTTTTGCCACAGAGGCAACCCTCTTATGAGGGAAATGTATTGCGACTATGGTTGATGGTGAATGACCGTATTCGAGAGAGAGGCGTGAGAGAAAGAAGAGTAAGTTCACGATTGGGTTTTGTTGTAGGTTGTATCCTTCATTTGTTGGATAATATAAAGGAAGGACTGACAATTTCTCTAGTGGGAGTAGCCCACACTAGGTGAACCACATAAATCTGTGTCTCTCTTGTGTGTGTATCTTAAATTGTTTTATTTTCCGCTTTGGGGGGTCTGGGGGCAAGTGGGGGTTTGGGGGTGAAGTCCCTGAAGGAAAAATTGCCTTGTAAGTGTATATTGTAATTTCATTGTAAATATGGACCGTTCATTATAAGGTTGTAGATCTACGGTAGAGTTTATGTTAGGGTTTTTTGCCCTAGAAGGCAACCCTCTTTTATGAGGGAAATGTATTGCAGCTATGGTTGATGGTGAATATTGTATTCCGAGAGAGGAGACTGTGAGAGAAAGAAGAGTAAGTTACAGTGGGTTTTGTTGTAGGTTGTATCCCTTCATTTGTTGGATAATATAAAAGGAAGGACCTGACAATTTCTCTAGTGGACGTAGCCCACACTAGGTGAACCACATAAATCTGTGTCTCTCTTGTATTGTGTATCTTCTGTGTTTTATTTTCCGCACTTGTTTTATTTTATTTCTCAGCGGTCCTGTTTTTCTAACATTGAGCCCAAGTGCACTATGGGACAATCAGTTCTACACATATACAACTGCCATTGTTGCTTCTGCCCATAAGCACATAGGAATATCTTGATCATGGATCCTAGTCTTCACAACTTCCAGTATGGTTCTGTTCTTCCGTTCAGCTACACCGTTTTGTTGGGTATTATAGGGAGTAGTGAGTTCCCTCTTTATCCCAACATCTTTGCAGAAGTTCACAAACTCTTTTGAGTTATATTCTCCTCCATTATCTGACTTGAGTATATTAATCTTCCTTACAGAAAGGTTCTCTATCAAGGCTTTGAATTCTTTGAACTTGTTGAACACTTCAAATATATCCAGGTCTTACAAGAATAATCATCAATGAATGATACATGGTATACATACCCACTAATGGAGGACGATGGCATTGGGCCACATACATCTGAATGAATGAGTTCTAGGACTCCTTCTACCTTGCTGTCCCTCTTCGGA
>SNQJ01S0111253.1:62870-73978 GCA_010110895.2 Picea sitchensis | reverse complement strand
TCCAATCGGGTTGGATGATCGAGATAGCACAAAGAAAGGCCTCAACATCTTCATCCTTTCTTGAGAGTGCATCTGCCACAACATTTTGGTTCCCCTTTTTATAGATGATTTCAAAATCATAGCCCAATATCTTGGTTAAGGGGTAATGTAAAAAATTATTTACATTGGACAAGTTCTGACAAACAATGGTTTACACTGGCTCCACTCCTGTAATAACAGCTGAAGAGGTAAGTAGTGGCTCGAGGCTTCTAGAAGAAAGGTTAATATTCCCTGAAAATCCATTTACATTCGAGGGTGGTGAAACAACTTTTGTAGTAACACTCTTAAGCCATGTTGAAGATTTTATTACATCTCTTTCTTAAACACATAGTGTAATAAAAAAAACTAGACATAACGAATGAATATTACCCAAAACAATGGTCATGCACTCCATAGAGATGGGATCATCATTGTACTGACGAGTCGCATCGATACCATAAAAACCCATCTCCATGGAGAAGTCTGGAGAACTATAGAAAGTATCAGTTTCTTCCTATACATTATCTTCAACAACAAGGCCTTTACAATATCTCCTAAGGTGTGAAGTACTTCTACAAATGCTACATCTAAATGGAATCCCAAGATAATCTAGTTTTTTAAAGATGTGTTTTCCCCTCCACTATATATCTAAATACTCTGATGGTGAATGTTTATTTCAACCAGTACCCTACCAACTTTTCTAGTAGAGGAAAAGAGATTTACTTCGTTAACCATAATAAATTTTCCAAGGGAGTCTCCAATTCCCGCCAGTGCCCCCTCATTCCAAAAATACAGTGGAAGTCCTGGTAATAAAACCCAAATATGGAGAAAGCATAAATATTTTGTTTATGGATTGAACGCTACCCAACATATTTTTAACATAAGACTGTTATTACCATCAACCCATTTCCCATCTACCAGAATAGAAACATCTTCAATACATTTGCACAAAAACACTATCCAGCCTTTGGTTAAGAATTATACATCAGGTATATATCCTAAGATTAGATGCCAAATCTGCTCCAACCAGACCAATAAATTCTCTGTACTCATATTAGTGTATGCAAATCTTCCAACTATACCATAGATTTCCATCCTACAAGTGTCCCCCAGGCCTATATCTGAGCCTAGGACCATTCTTTTGATAGATTTCTTAGCCACCCACTATCTTTGTCCTTTAAGGAAAATATTAGAGCCCTTCGATTTAAGACTAGAAGTCGTTGATACAGTTCCTCTCTCATCTATCTGACGACTAAACCCCGACAATGGATTCTGAAACCCCATATTAGGCTCAAACAATGAAGGTATGTAAGTATCTAAGGAAGGATCTAGACCAAGTTCCTTGCTGGGACATTTTTTCTGTAAAAATGGATCTGCGCTAGAACAGGAACCATCAGTTTGGTAACTTTATACTACCTCTCCATTAGTATGTACATTAGTTACTTGTGCCACCTACAAAATTACATCAATTGGATCATTCATTAAAATATTAACTTCCTCTCCCCGGCAACGACGCCAATTTGTTATCACTCCAAGAAACTCTTTGGGGTTGTAGGCCAAAGATGCTTGGTAACTTAAAATATGAATAGGTTTATGATTTTGTTGGGATAAAATGGGATAACCAACCTACTAAATCATATCAAGACAGTCAAATAATATATAATCAGATGAGACAGTGCTTTCAAGAATCAATGATAAGATGAATAGCATAACAGTGGATGAAGAATACTATACTTACTAACTAGATCACACATGTGGTGGGTCAGATAAGATAGTGCATGTATCACTATTAAATCAAGCTTATGAGTTGAATAATGAGATGACAGTCATTGGCAACTAAAACAAACTTCAATCAAAGTGAAGATTACTATTAAATCAAGCTATGAACTGACTAATGAGATGACAGTCATATTGCACTTAAGATAACTTGAATAAAAGCATAGAAGAAGTAAGAAATGACAATATGATATTAATAGAGAAAGAAGATTATGATCTGTATTACATATCTATGACAGTCTATTACAAAGTAGCATGGTATTGTATCCAGAAATCCATCAGTCCTATGACTGAACCCCCACATTTCTTCAAAAATCATGATTTAAATAACAATCATAATAAACTAATTGTTTGTTGATTTGCTGGAAATAACATCAAATAAAAATTATAAAATAAAATCAATGATTGAAACTAGTAGCAAATATCTCGAATTTCTTGAAGGTTGTTGGTAAAATATCCTTGGATTTGTTGGTCATGTATGTCATTTGCCATTTGTGTTCTGTGGATGTCCTTTGACTGCCATTTGTTCCTTATTTGCTTCCTTGAAATCTCAGAATATTTCTTCATCTAATTTCTTGCCTGGAAATCTCTTCGCATGTTGATTTTACTCCTTAAAGTTTGAAACTATCATAAAAAACGAAAACAACTTGAATCCACCACTGTCACCTGTTGTCATTTGGATGCTCAAAAAGATGCTGGAAAATCTCTCTCCTCCTGCAAGTTCATTCTCATAAAGATTTGCATCAACACCATTTAGACTAAATTCTGGATCAAAACCACCTTTTCTTCACTCCAAATTGTAATAAGTATAAAAACTGCTTCATGGAAACTTGTTATAGAAGTCAAGCCCGCAACACCAAAGGTATGTGCAAAGTCCAAAGCTAGCTCCAGATGCAAAAACATAATCAAGGAAATTCACATCAATTGAGATATAAACGCCTTACACACCTTCCCCAGGTTTCAGATTCTCCAAGGTTCTCTGTAAGAGCCCGAACGACTGAGTGAGATATTTGGATGATCGCCACCTAAAACCAATGGATGAAGTGGAGGCTCCTCAATTACAAATTTTACAGAGTCACCTCTCATCTCCAATTCCACAATCTCACATTTCTTGAATTGGAACATCTCCAACATGTGATAATACTTTAGGGTCTTTAAATTCTTTCTCTTTAACACTTGGCTCTCGGCTTACACCTTGGAAACCTCATCGTTGCGTGACTCTGAGAGATTTTCTCTACGATATTTTCTATTGTAGCCATTGATTGTACTAGGCGTTTCTTGAACACAGGGTCTTACCTTGTCCAGATATAGACTTTAAATGATAGTGTCTTCACATGTGGATTCGCGGTAGATCAACTTCTTACTGTGGAGGCGAAAATCCAATTTTTGAATGGATCCCAGATGAAATTCCATTGTTTTAAGGATTTCTTGGATCCAACGATTGTGCCGTAGTGGGTTTCATACTTTCATAATAAATGGCAGAATCCAAAGGAACTGTGTTGTTTAAATCACTAGGCATGAAAAAACCAAATGAACATGCTGGAAATGGCAAGACGACCTCTTTATTAGCATTCCCAATATTAGGAATCTCCTCAATTCTTCTCCAACAATTCTCAAATGCTATCGATCAATTTAGAATCAGTCACCCCGGTGCAAGTGAACAATTTTGTTTTAATGAGGAGTGCTAATTAGTTGGTTGTGCGACTTCTTCTGTTCAGTTCTTTTCAGATGACACACCCACTCCAAGCATAACAGTTCCTGAATTTCTCATAATAGCCTTCACATATTTCTGTATTCTCTCGATTTCCTCTAAGGTAGTCAGATTACCCACTTCATATACAAATCAACTATATGCCATCAACATATTGGGAACTCGATCTCTGTCTCTCCTCATGGCACGAGCTAAATGATGAACATATGTGCAATCTTCTCCAAGACCTGGTTGTGATTCATTTGTATTATTGACGTGTAGAGCATAAGGATGCCCCTCCTCCTCGTGGTTTCATGTTATGCTTCTGCGCTGCCTTTGATTTGATTTGTATGTTCTTGTTGCTATGTAGGTTGCATGGAGCTGAAACAAGGGAACAAGAGCTAGCCTTCAGGACCAAAATTTAATAAGCACATTCAGGTACCAACATAGGATTTTCATATGATAAAAAATGTCGTTGATACTTTGGAAATTGAATGCTTAGTACCTTGGTGTTTCCCCTACTGGCAGTGAATGGCATTTATCTATTTTTCCTTTGAATGCTGAGAAGTTTTGATTTGTATAAGTGTATAACAAGTGGTCTACAATTTGTCGTTGGCCTCAACACTTGGGCACTGATTAGACACTTTGCTCGATAGTTGCAAGATTTGTTTGACTGATAGTATTTCGTTTGATGTTGATCTTGAGTCCCAAAGCTTCTCACTCTTTGTCAATAATTCCTCGAGGTGTGCATGCATAGGACATATATGGTCACTATAACAATTGTCGAAGTTTCCTTTTGATATTTACAACAGTAAGAGCTTTCACCAGCTTACTTGTTGTGGGGAGTACACCTTAACCATTGAAACCTAAGGCTTTCACCAACTAACTTCAACTTCACAACATACGTTAGTTGTTGAAAAGTTTTTTCATGAAATATTGAAAAGATCTTTTGACAATCAATTTATTTCTAAGACAAAATCTTAAATCCTATGTTTTGATACTTCTAAAATCTAAAAATTTATAAAGAATCTTATTAATGACCACGCTATCACCTACAAAGTGAAAAACATTGACTGATTCATTTTGGGAGCTAACATTTGGCTCCAAATGGGATGGATACCTCTCTGTGAGGTCACGAAGCACCTAGTAGTTCCAGTCGCCTTTAGCATTGGGCATGGAGTCATTTGGCTTGTGCAACTGATCTTCGAAAACCTGTAGCCTACTCTGCTTATTCAACCAATAACTAAAAACAACCTATCTGCTTGTATGGAGAGCTTATTCTTCTGCCTACTCCTACTCTAACCAATTGTATTACCTCTTATCAAGTGAAGTGATGCTTCCAATGAAGCCATGTAAGGAACTGATTTACTGAGATCATGCTAGATCTTGACCTGAAAAACAATGGAAGCCATATCATGCAGAAAAGAGGTTTGAACAGATGATAAAGACATTCTTCTTCTGACAAAAATATTTTAACATCTATGCTGCTCATAGACTCCAAATAGTAAGCAAAAGAGTTATCAAATTCACAAAGAAAAACCTCTTTGGACTGCTAATCCAACTGTAATTTGAAATGATGTTGAAGGCTTCCTTTACTAATCTCACTGTTGAATGCAAGTTGCTCGAGATCTGTTGGAGAAACATATAACATGGACTGTTGATCTGGACTTTTCATCTCCTTTATAATCCATTTATAGTTTATGTTGATGTGAAAGCACATCATCATGAAGATCATTAGAGATATGATGTAGATGATGAGGGAGATATTCTTCTCTATTTACATTTTCAACCTGAGAATGTAATTCATATTCTTCACAGCAATTATTGAATGCAAACTCATATGAATAGTACCTGTTACAATGTTCAATGAATACTTGGTGAAAATCCTTCAAGGATGAAATATTGGAAGGAGGTTAAGAGAAATACCACTGACGTGCATCACCATACAAGGAATACATGAACATCTTCATACAAACATATTCATGTTGCAGATCTAATAGATCCATGCACTCATGAAACTTGAGGAGGTGTTCTGCAGGATTCTCTTCTTTGGTCTCTTTGAAGATAGGCAGAAAATCTCCCCATTCCGACATATCAGGTACTGGATGTGGGAAACTAGGAACTGAAGAAAATTCAAGAGGTGCAAACCTCTGAGCCAAAAGGGAAGAAAATGCTTTTGACATTTGAATATCGTGGAGTCGCCACTGAATGCGTCCTTCATGGAGTTGCCAGATAGATGATTAAAACCAAATATATTCCCAGACTTTGTCTATCATCAAAGTTGGATCTTGTCGTCTCCCAAGGAAACTGAGCTTCAATCTCCTCTCCCCGGCAACGACGCCAATTTGTTATCACTCCAAGAAATTCTTTGGGGTTGTAGGCCAAAGATGCTTGGTAACTTAAAATATGAATAGGTTTATGATTTTGTTGGGATAAAATGGGATAACTGACCTACTAAATCATATCAAGACAGTCAAAGAATATATAATTGGATGAGACAGTTCTTTCAAGAATCAATGATCAGATGAATATCATAACAGTGGATGAAGAATACTATACTTACTAACCAGATCACACATGTGATGGGTCAGATAAGATAGTGCAAGTATCATTATTAAATCAAGCTTATGAGTTGACCAATGAGATGACAGTCATTGGCAACTAAGACAAACTTGAATCAAAGTGAAGATTACTATTAAAGCAAGCTATGAACTGACTAATGAGATGGCAGTCATATTGCAGTTAATATAACTTGAATAAAAGCATAGAAGAAGTAAGAAATGACAATCTGATATTAATAGAGAAAGAATACTATGATCTGTATTACATATCTATGACATTCTATTACAAAGCAGCATGGTATTGTATCCAGAAATCCATCAGTCCTATGATTGAACCCCCACCTTTCTTCAAAAATCATGATTTAAATAACAATCATAATAAACTAATTGTTTGTTGATTTGCTGGAACTAACATCAAATAAAAATTATAAAATCAAATCAATGATTGAAACTAGTTGCAAATATCTCGAATTGCTTGAAGGTTGATGGTAAAATATCCTTGGATTTGTTGGTCATGTCTGTCATTTTTCATTTGTGTTCTGTGGATGTACTTTGACTACCATTTGTTCCTTATTTACTGCCTTGAAATCTAGAAATATTTCTTCATCTAATTTCCTACCTGGAAATCTCTTTGGATGCTGATTTTACTCCTTAAAGTTTGAAAATGTCATAAAAAATGAAAACAACTTGAATCCACCACTGCCACCTGTTGTCATTTGGATGCTCAAAAATATGTTGGAAAATCTCTCTCCTCCTGCAAGTTCATTCTCATAAAAATTTGCATCAGCACCATTTAGACTAAATTCTGGATCAAAACCACCTTTTCTTCGCTCCAAATTGTAATAAGTATAACAACTGCTTCATGGAAACCTGTTATAGAAGTCAAGGCTGCAACACCAAAGGTATGTGTGAAGTCCAAATCTAGCTCCAGATGCAAAAACATAATCAAGGAAATTCACATCAATTGAGATATAAACGCATTTCACACCTTCCCCAAGTTTCAGATTCTCCAAGGTTCTTTGTAAGAGCCTGTACGACTGGGTGAGATATTTGAATGATCACCACCTAAAACCAATGGATGAAGTGGAGGCTCATCAATTACAAATTTCAAAGAGTCACCTCTCATCTCCAATTCCACAATCTCGCATTTCTTGAATTAGAACATCTCCTGCATGTGATAATACTTTAGGGTCTTTCAATTCTTTCCCTTTAACACTTGGATCTCGACTTACACCCTGCAACCCTCATTGTTGCCTGACTCGGAGATCTTTTCTCTGTGATCTTTTACATTGTAGCCATTGATTGTACTAGGCGTTCCTTGAACACAGGGTCTTACCTTGTCCAGATATAGACTTTAAATGATAGTGTCTTCACATGTGGATTCGTGGTAGATCAACTTCTTACTGTGGAGGCGAAAATCCAATTTTTGAATGGATCCCAGATGAAATTCCATTGCTTTGAGGATTTCTTTGATCCAACGATTGTGCCATAGTCAGTTTCATACTTTCATAATAAATGGCAGAATCCAAAAGAACTGAGTTGTTTAAAGCACTAGGCATGAAAAAACCAAATGAACATGCTGGAAATGGTTGGACGACCTCTTTATTAGCATTCGAAATATTAGGAATGTCCTCAACGCTTCTCCAACAATTCTCAAATGCTATTGAGCAATTTAGAATTAGTCACCCTGGTGCAAGTGAACGATTTTGTTTTAATGAGGAGTGCTAATTAGTTGGTTGTGCGACTTCTTCTGTTTGGTTCTTTTCATATGACACACCCACTCCAAGCATAACAGTTCCTAAATTTATCATAATAGCCTTCACATATTTATGTATTCTCTCGATTTCCTCTAAGGTAGTCAGATTACACACTTCATATACAAATCAACTATATTCCATAAACATACTGGGAACTCAATCTCTGTCTCTACTCATGGCACGAGCTAAATGATGAACATATGTGCAATCTTCTCCAAGACCTGGATGTGATTCATTTGTATTATTGACGTGTAGAGCATAAGGATGCCCCTCCTCCTCGTGGCTTGATGTTATGCTTCTGTGTTGGCTTTGATTTGATTTGTATGTTCTTGTTGCTATGTAGGTCGCATGGAGCTGAAACACGGGAGCAAGAGCTAGCCTTCGGGCCCAAAATTTAATAAGCACATTTAGATACCAACATAGGATTTTCATATGATAGAAAATGTCGTTGATACTCTGGCAATTGAATGCTTAGTACCTCGGTGTTTCGCCTGCGAGCAGTGAATGACATTTATCTACTTTTCCTTTGAATGCTCATAAGTTTTGATCTGTATAAGTGTATAACAAGTGGTCTACAATTTGTAGTTGGCCTCAACACTTGGGCGCTCATTAGACACTTTGCTCGACAGCTGCAAGATTTGTTTGACTGATAGTCTTTCATTTGATGTTGATCTTGAGTCCCAAAGCTTCTCACTCTTTGTCAATAATTCCTCGAGGTGTGCACGCATAGGACATATATGGTCACTATAACAATTGTCGAAGTTTCCTTTTGATATTTACAACAGTAGGTGATTTCACCAGCTTACTTGCTGCGGGGAGTACACCTTAACCGTTGAAACCTGAGGCTTTCACCAGCTAACTTCAACTTCACAACATAGGTTAGTTGTTGAAAAGTTGTTTCACAAAATATTGAAAAGATATTTTGAGGATCAATTTATTTCTAAGATAAAGTCTTAAATCCTATGTTTTGATACTTCTAAAATCTAAATTTTTTTAAAGAATGCTATTAATGACCACGCTATCACCTACAAAATGAAAAACATTGATTGATTCATTTTGGGAGCTAACATTTGTGGCTAAGAAACCACGACTCAGGGGCATCTAATCCATCAAAATCACCTGGGGATCGCACCTGGCCTGAGCCACGCCAACCCTTAACATGGCTGTATTTTTTGTCCCCGCAAGTTTTGAACCGGTGACTTTTACATCACAGAGCACCTAAACAACACACTTCGTCACCGACTGTCCTACACCTTAGAGACATTTTTTTCTACTTTTTAAATGTGAGGCTAATTCTTATTAATTATTTTTATTTTTATTTTATAATAATTCAATTAAGTATTTTTAATGTCTAAAATGATACGGTTGAGATATAAGATAGTATATTTCCATAACATTTATATGATGATAACATAGTATATTGCATTGACAATTTTACATGATCGATGATTATTATTTTATTATTTTATGTGTTAAAAACAATTTTATTTATTATTTTTAATTTTATTTTATGATAATTAATCAAGTGCTTTTTGGGTTAAAAATTTATTATTGATGTGATAAAAGAATAAATTTTATTGATACTTTTTATGTGATGATGATTACCCTTCATTAAAAATAATTTTGGTAATTTTAAAAAAAAATTGAGAATTAATTGATTTGATTTAAAGTTTCATTTTTATACTAGAAAAGATTGGAGAGAAGCTTTCTTAAACATATATAGTTTCAATGAGTTGTTCATTTAGGAAAATCTGTATTATTAGAAAAAAATTGTAATTAACATTTAATGTGACATATAGAAGATATTATTAAAGAAATCGTTTTTGTCCCCTACCATCTTATCACAAAAATGACATATTCGTTCATCCCAATACATTTTAAGAATTATATACCACTCCATTTATTTCTCACATTTTAAGGTCACTGCCAAGCCAGACATCAAATTGGTGTATGAGACCTCTTCTGCCCAACGATTTTACTAGTAAAGTCTACAGAGGTATACATACCCTACCCCTCTGGATTTGAACTTATAACCTTTTAGGAATAAACACATGTTCTTAACCATTAAACCCACTCAAATTGTATATATTATTATAAATGATACATTTTTTATACTATATATAATATAGTATAATATATAATAATATATATCTATTAAAATTAATAAAAATATTATATTTAATACTTCACATTAATATTATATAAATAAAATATATAACTTTCTACATATTAATAAAACTAAAATGAATAAGTTAAAAAACCTTCAAATTACAACACGGATCATGTCCCATCCACATTACACGGTGACTTTAGTCATTGAAACTAATCTGAATATGGAACCCACATACATTATAATGACCAATATGGAGAGATGACTTAAAGATACTATCTATGTATGATGTGAATTAGTTGTCGCTTACCTTTATGTAAAATTAAGGGGCCCATTTAAATGATATGGGAGTTGTAGATGTTTCTTAAGGAAATAATATTTAAAAAATATATTATGCAACATTAACATTAAGGTGACCAAAGATTTCTAAATATATTGAAGGAAATAATATTTAAACAATATAAAGCATTGGTCTCTCACATCCAAGTAATCTAAATAAATGATTATTCCTTTGTATAGAAATATTAAATTCTAAATAATTATATTTTATGATATAATCTTGTGACAAAGGGAGAAGGGGAGAAGGTGATAGTCTAATTCATTAAGTTTGATACTTGCATATGAAACAAGTGGGATTGCAATATACACCTCTCAACCACGTGAGCTAATTTATTACGATTTGTTTCAATGAAATATACATCTTGTGAAACTCTCTAAGTACTCATAAGGGATGATAGTCGAGGGACTTTACTTCGAGACCTCATGCTTTCAATACACAGTGCTCAACCACTTGAGCTAACCCACTATGATTTTTTTCAATGAAATTCACATCTCAGGAAACCCTCCAAGTACTCACAGTGGAAGACAACCCAGGGACTTGACCCCGCGACCTCCTGCTTGCAATACACATCTCCCAACAACTTGAGTTAACCCTTCTAGGTACTTCCCCTCATTTCAAAGATGGTACAAGATGTAAACTGACTAGTTGTAGTTTTGGCAACCTAACCCGACAGGGACATGGAGTGAGTCCCTCACAGAGATAGCCAACCCAGGGACTTGAACCTGAAACCTCTTGCTTGCAATACATAGCTCTCAACCACTAGAGTTAACCCACCGAACTATATGTGTTTTTTGTATTTATATTGTTATGATTAATAATAATGAATTATGAAACTTGTACTAATATGATATAAATA
>SNQJ01S0111253.1:49073-62613 GCA_010110895.2 Picea sitchensis | reverse complement strand
AAAGTAAATATAATATCAATGTTATATGAAGTTAAAAATTTGCAATTTCAACTAAAATCTATATATATAATTTATTTTTTAAATAAAAATACTTAGCAGAAAAATTGTGTGTATGAATGTACATGATAGCATGCTAGTTGTTATATCATTGTATAGGAAACTAGAATGCATGGACAGTACAATTGTTCATAGTTCCAAAACTTTAGGAAAAATCGACAACTGTCGACATACAGACAAGGGGGCTTGCCACTTGTTCTGCCACTAGCACGGAAATCAGAACAGGTGGTGGATTGATTGCGTCGACCACCTATCGGACCTGAACATATCAAACCTGAAACAAAGACTAAGGTAGGAATTGTTTTCAAAAACTTAGCCATTAAACCAGAGAAAAAAACCTGTGAGAATGTTGTACATGGGGCGAGCCTGAGCATCCATCTTGGCGTAGTCTGAAGGTGAAGGGATGGCAGCATTTCGGGCAATGACTCTTCTCAGGCTCGCTTGAAAGGGAATCATACAAAGCATCCAGATGTTTCATGAAGAAACTCTGGTGGTGTTGTTGCTCTGCCAGGTCCCTTCTCATCTCAAAGATTAAGGCCAACTGGTCTTACATTACTCTGTAGGATTCTGAAGCTGGGTGACTATGGTCATCTTGAGACTGGTCTTCATCTATGGTGGCATCAACGGAGTTGTTTGTAGCAGCAGATTCAGTGACAGGGTCTTCTTCCATGGTGGCGATGAAATTTTGTTCCAAGTGGTCCTCTAGAGGTAAGACTTCTTCTTCCACAATGCAACCCATCACAACTGACTCCTGAAAGGGAATGGTGGTGCAGGTGGAGGGTTGGTCCTCCAGGGAGGTTGATGGTAGGAAAGGCAGAAATTCCTCCCAATTGGGAGGAATTTCTTCTTCCACCGGGCATCCACCTTGAAGACTCTCTGGGGTGCGTGGACGAGGCTCTGATTGATCCAGTGCAAGCCATTTTTTCCCAGTGGAACCCGGATGGTCCCTACCTTATATGAGATATTGATAGGCATGTCCTGGGATGTAGTGTGTGCCATGGAGACCCTCTATACTGGGAGGGAAAGGCTATCGAGGAGTCTGTGCATACCAATTCTACCCCGAAGAACCCAGATGGTCCCCGCTTGACATGAGAGCTTGAGAGGCAGGTCCTGGGTAGTTGTGTTGGCCAAAATTGCTATAGTAGGTTGGCCCTCATCGGGGCTTGCCTTTTGCTCATGGCATGGATGCACAGAGCTCCAAGCATGCTAAAATTTCAGCTAAGAAGGCTAAATCTTAGAGCAGAACTAGTGAAATGATGTTGTGCTTTGGACCAAAGTGCCCAATATAAAACTTCTTGCATGGTGAACATACGAGGAGGGCATAGGAATTGATGGCTCTAGTATCCATTAGTGTAGGTATAATGGTCATAGTCGAAATTGTACTGAAGTCGAGGAGCCGAGTCTGGACCTCCATTAAGACCCTACGCACTAAACCTTGACGCTTATGCAGACTAACCATCGCAACTGAAGATGAGGGGAGGGTGGCAGCAAGGGAATTTAACTTCCTTCATAATCACCCCATCCATTGACACGTGTGTCTCATGTGTCATCCCATCCGATATAATATATATATAATAATATAGATATTATATATATATATATATACACACTATTTGACCACCATGAAAAGGTTGTATAATTAAAACATATTTATAACTTACAAAATTAATCATCCAAAATGTATCAAAATCTAAAATAAATCATTGAAATTGTGCATCACTTTATTCGACCTTTAAACATTCTTTCACTCTCAAATCATAATTGTCCACAATAAAATATAATTCTTTTGATCCTTTTAAAATTCTTTCATAAACCATAGCGTAAAATTATTTTTTAAACTAAGTTCTTTAGTACTTACACAATGGATAATTTCAGTTGATGCTTTTAAAATTCTTTTGTAAACCATTACCTAAAATTATTTTGTAAACCACTGCGTTAGTGCTTACACAATGCACAATTTCATTGTGCATAATAATATCTAGTTCACTTTTATGCTTTGTCTTCATTTATTTATTATTTTAAAATTATTAGTCCTTGTCGAAGGTGTAAATGAAATATAGTGATTGATAATCCATTGAATTTATATTAATTTGTTCTTTGACTATAATTTTTTGCATAATCTCTATTGTTCAAACTAAATAACTAAAACTATTATTTTTTATATAATAAAAAAAAACTTGTATGTCATGATCTCATTGGAGAATAGATTCAAAGTCTTATTGCCAGCTTCACTATTCCCAATGTTTTAAATGTTAACATATCCAAACTTTTGATCATCTACAGTCTTTTTGAATTTTTATTATTTCTATTTAAATGTTTAGATATTCAAATTTTTGAGCATTGATACTCAATTTTATTATTATTATTAAGTACTTAAAGAGGCATTTTTATTATTAAGTATGTAAATAGGTCAGACACACTGCATTACTTTTTAACTGTTTACATAGCGCGAGGCCCTTAAACCATCCTAACAGCCTTAAATGTTTAATTAATATCCCCAACATCCTTAAATGTTTACTTAACAGGCTTGTCACAATACAGTTTCCTCCGATTTTTGGATACAATCTTGTCTACAGTGAATTTGGGAAATATTGTTTTCCACCGGGATTACTAGTTAACTGGTTGTTGTTTGCTCGTTGGTTTGTTGGATGCTACTTATTGTTGTTTCCTTCAACTTTGCAAATTTGAGGTCCTGCATCTACAGTTGGACCTCTTGGTGCTTGCTCATTGATTTGTTGTTTGTTTATTTCTCTTGTTTTCTTTAGCTTTACAAGGTTGAAGTCATGCACCTACATTTCGACCTTTTCTTGCAATTTGTAGGGTTGAAATCATGCACCCTTGTTTGCTTTAACTTTGTAAGGTTGTTGCCATGCATCTGTAGTTGGACCTGTTACTGCAGTTTGCAGGGTTGATATTCGACACTCACAATTGGAATTGTGCTCATGTCATTCCCCATTCACAAGTAAGTTTCAGTACCATGGTTTCATTCCTATTCGTTGTTTATTGTTTACTATTTTCAGTTTGCAAGTAAGAATTTTCAATACTAGGAAGTGCTAAAAATCAAAATAAATGTAAAAAAAAACTAGAATTAATACCTAAATGAAAATTCTCTTACAAAACATTCTTATATGTGACGACTAGGATCAAATAAAAAGGAATGTATTTATATCCCTGAAAAGTTTTGAATAATAAATCTTATCACCTTTGCATGTCAATGTTGAATACATAACCCACTTCTGTCATAGCCATACTGACATACATAAACGAAAATGGGATGTTATCCTCATCTTTTTGTTCCTGAAACCATATGTTTAGTGTATTCTTCAGGTTGTCCCCTTCCAATAACATATGCCCACTTTCATGTCCTATACATCATACCATAGCTCTTTTCAAAATGGAAATGCAAAGTGATTTTCCAAACGAATTCATAGTTTTCATTGTGGAGAAAGAATCTATGAGGACCTTGCCATCCCTTCTTTGCAGGTTGTGACAGGGAAAGATTTTATTATTTGAGGCAAAACCACATATACTTGTTAGTTTTATGTTGGACTTTGGGTCTTCCAAAGAATCTTCCATCACCCTTTTCATATCTAGACCTCGTCTTGTGGAAATGATTCTTTATAACCTGAATGGACAGTTCATTGATCTGTCTCTGAATGAGTTTTCCAGTGCCCAATTTTAGAATATCTTATTCATATTGCAAGATAATTGAAACATCTCACAATATATTATTCATCTTGTAATATAATTGAAACCTTAAGAAGTTGTGCTATGTGTTGGTTCTGTTCCTATGGTAAAATTCCATAATGCCTAATTCGGCTGCTTTTGTTTATCCCACAAACCATCTATGTGAATTTTCTGAGTGCGATACATCAACAAGTTGTTTCATATCTATTTGGTGTTGATTTGTGAAGAGTACATATGAAATTAAATGGTGAATAGGATTGTAAAGATATATACAATGGGTACTGAAATGCTTATAAGATGCACAACTAAAATAAGTTCAAAAATTATATGTCTTAAATAATCAATCTTTATACTAAGCAAATTTATAGTGTTCTTTAATTTGCATGATCTCTTATATATGTTTGAGCACTCATTATTTCTTTGTTTGTTTTTCATATGCTATATCAACTACAGAGCATTGAATTTGAAACTAAAAAGGTTGAAGGATACATAGCAGAATAGGTATGGAGTTCTGAACTTATAGTTATCTATTTTTTTGCTATTTGCATATTATCTAAACATAGCTAAGAAACATCTTGAAAACCACAACTTAAAAGATGAAGCAAGTAATAGATGTTGGGTGCTATCAAATAGATATAGACTCCATTGTACATGACAACATCGACCAGGTATTGCACAACAATGGCCTTTTTAGATTAGATTCATTCTTGTATACTATGGGATATTGCCTCTTCGATGGATTTCTAGTTCTATAGCATTTCTATTATTCCTCGACCAGGCTACACACTGGATTGATAGATCATTTATTGGCCTATTTAGAAAATGGAAACATTGAGGCATTAGATTCATATCAATATGAATTGGCATCTGATTTTCTTTTCCAATTGCATGAAATACATTATGTTAGTACGTATTTTTCAAAGATGCATTTGTCTGCATCTACAAATATGCCTCCACATGAGAGGGGACTTTGGGGAGTTACATTTTGTATACGGTCGTTGGCCATGTGGCTGAATATATCAATTGGAATTTGGTCATTGGCAAGAAAAAGAAGATATCTATTATTCAATAAAACTGCATCTAGGGATCCATATTGCATCTTGTTCCATGATTCCAATCCTCTAAGTGGTCATTAAGAAACACTACTCTATAAAACATTATCCATATGCAATATTGGAGGAACTGATATATACTTGTCCCTCACCTGCAAGAACATTTAATCACATTAGAAACGAATTATGCATCATATACACTCCCATGGATTGCACATAGAAACAACTATTACATCTACTTGTGGAGATAGTTTGTTCAATGCAATTTTCTATTTCATAGAAACAAAGTTTGATGTGCACTCACTGTGCATTTACATTGTGCAATCCTTTTGCAATGAAATTATAGGTGGAAGTCAATAGGCGTTTAACTACTTGCATCAACACCTTTTACCATATCTCATAGAAAGTATGCCGACAATTGGAATTTGGCAACAATACCTTGTAAACATGGAAATGCCATATGAGAAAGGAACTATAGAGGGTGGCGCATTCTATTTACAATGGATATCTATCATATTCAGAGTAAATATCCAGGTTTGGTCAACCCTATCAGATGGTACTATCCATTCCTACTGTATTGATTCAAACTATGATCAAACAATTGACATCATATCATCAAAAACAGATACACCACACATCCATTATCAAAATTTGATAAGAAATAATTCCAGTTCAAGATACACTATCCATGCCACCCAAACCACATCGAATCTTCATAAGTGTTCCATACTGTCTAATCAGGATGAATCTCATCCCAATTGTCATCATGTCATACATAGCTTAAAAAAAAAATGTAGACTGACTTATCACAACATGAAAAAGGTCATACATGAAAGAAATAAATACATTGGTATGCTTCCTTCTATACCTTTGAGTTGTACAACCGATCATTGTGAGGTGAAAGGGATCTCAACCAAGAAGCACAAACTCACATATCACAACCTAAAAAAAAGTGTGCGTGCACAACACAATTGCATTTTTGAACTTTATGTTGAACAAAAACATCACATGTCCAATGAAAAATAACATCACCATTTGCACCATCAAGATGGTGAGGAGGAAATTCTCATAACAAATGTCGATTCCACCTTCAACATGGCTTGTCAACAAGTGAAACTAGTTTCAAGTGGAAACCATAAGTTAATCTACCACATGTTGAAAAAATAGATACATGACAGAAACAAGTGTAGCTACATATCCCACAATGGTCATGATACTAACCGAGAGGGAAAAATCACATATTGTAGCCTATAGCCAACACCATGCACTGCTAGCATTGAAAACCAACAAACACTTACTACGCATCCTTGTCTAGGAAAGAGAGATGCAAAATAGATCTATATGAAACAAATTAAAGACACTACTTCCATTTCATGTGTGATTTGCGAGGAATTGAATTTTTCATAAAACACTAATTCTTTCACCCCTGACTTGCAAAATGAATACCTCGGCTTGACACTAAATGATAGAACATTTTCCACTAGAAATATTTTTCTTCCATGCAAACGGTCACTTGAAAATGGAAAATTTCCACACTTTGAAACACCTGACCAAATAAGATGTAACACACCACTACCAAATGTAAGTACACTTACCGAACTTGAAGAGAGACTTGTGTCTCTACGAATTTCATTTGCACAAATCAGACCTCGGGGCTATAAACAACCCCAAATGAGATTAACATGATCAATTATTAATGTGCATGTCCAACTAGATGTTGTGCAAAAATCCCTGCCACAATTCATTAGTGATACAATGACAATTGTTGTATCTCTCAAAATATGGTTGCAATACAAGAATGCATACTAGACAGGTAGAGTGTGTGTGCACATTGTCATGAAAGCATTAAAATAATTATGTTCTAGGGCCCTGTTCAAAGCACACAACATTTGTATAAATGATAACTGGAACCATGTTCTTGAACAAGGAAATGACAACTTTGCACAAAATTTTGACACTAATAGTGATTTTGATACAAGCAATGAATCAAAGAATGAAATACCTTCTGAAACATTGATACATGGATTCACTCACTCACAATGCATTCATGACTTGTAAGACAAGATTGTTGAAATTGCACCTACTGAAGGGAAACGTACACTTGGAATATTCAAAGACAAATTTGTTGAGGAAATGAACTTTCCAACATTGTTCTATGGAGAACAATGTCCCAGTGATATCATAGAACGATTTAGCTACCAAAATTTAGTTTGATGGGAACTTATACATTCAAGCGGTGAATTCTCCTTTCACATAACAATTTTTTTTTTCAAAACAATGTGCATAATAATTGAGCAAGTGCTCATGTGGGTGAGAATAAGAAAAGGCCAGCTACAAGGAATAAAGTTATTGGCTAGAGATGTCAAGTACAAAGAAAACCTAGAAAAAAATCCTAAAATATGATGTTGGATACATAGATTTCAAAAACATTCACATCTCTCCCAACTACTTGAAAAAAAAAAAAACTATATTTTTAATGATCCAACAATTGGGACCCCCAACATTTTTCATCACATTTACAAGTTCATAACATCATTGGGATCCATTGGTGACTATGGTGTCTGCATTGTATAGGAACAGGAAAAGGAAAAAACAAACGGATACATTGGAAAATGATGACATTTACTACCTCATAAGAAAATACCTAGTGACATGTACTCATTACTATAGACATAAAATAAATTCTTTCAGGAAATTGATATGTCATGATGAAACGTTCTTCAAAAAAATATCGGACTACTATTTTCTGACTGATTTTCAGAATAGAGGGAGTGAGCATGACCATGCACTATTATGGATAGAGGGTTGACCAGTCTATGGAAACACCAACAACCCACGAATCGAGCAGTTTCTCAAAAAATACATAACATGCAACATGGACCATTTGGATCCAGAACTTGCCATAGCTCATAGAGATTACCATACAAGAAGCTGTAAAAAATGAAAAAAATCACATTGCAGATACAACTTCCCTGTGTCGTCAATGAGAACAACAAGAATCGTAGAACTAATTAGTTTAGAGGACAATGTCCTCATTGAGAAATCTAAATCTTTGTTTGCATTTCTAGAAAAATGAGACTTTGATGAATTAATGAGCTTCAAAGACTTCTTGGCAGAACTAAATCTAACAGAAGATGAGTACATCCAAGTGATAAAATCTACACTTAAACAACCAAACATTTTCCTTAAACGAAAACTTTCACATATTTGGAACAACAGTTTCTCCAAGGACATGCCAATTATGTGGAATGAAAATGCAGATGCACAGTATGTCCTCAATGCATATTTTGCAACATCATATTGTACCTTGTACATGACAAAGGTTGACAAATCTATGACAAGTGCATTCAAAAGAATATGCAGAGAACATGAAAAAAGTCATATTGACGCTATGAAAATGATACGTGCACTTGGAAATACATTACTTAATCTTCAACAAATGTCTGCTCAACAAGCAATCCACATTGCGCATTCCCTGTCTCTGAACTATAGTTCAAGGAAATGTGTCTTCATAAACACATTTCCACTTAACACGTGCACATTCTTTCTTAAACCACCATCTTTGCTAGAGCAAGAGCCTGATAATTTAGAGGACATGATATGTCACTCTATTATTGATTATTACCTCCAATGTCCATCTCCTATTAAGCATATCTTCCTTGCATAGATCGTAACGCATTACAAAAAAAATGGTACACCCATATCAAAAAGAAAAAAAACCAAATGTAATACGCTTTGTCAAATACAAAAATCACATCGACTATGAAAACTTTTGTAGAGAAAAAATATTGTTGTACATTCCATTTGATCAAAATGAGAACACATTAAAATGTAACTTCCCTACATGGGAAGTTGCATATATTTCTTATGAGACTACAGTACAAACCAATGAATCTAGATTTACATACAATGTCAACCCAAGATGGGGTGATTTAGAAAGTGTAGTTCATGAACTAGAAAACCTTGACAATGTTGATGAGACATTAACAAACCATAAAACAAATAGAACACTCTGTGAGTCCTACGACTTACAAGAATATTTTCCTTTTCTTCGAGAAACTGCCATTGAAAAATGTATCAATCTTGGCTTTCAAGTCACAAAACATCCTTTCTTTATCGAAAATAATGAATACTAAAGAATTAGACGATTGTTGAATCGAGAATAGAAAGAAATCCTAAAGGAAATTTCAATGAAAAACACTTGAACATGCACACTCTTGTGCACTTGTTCCTTACAGGTGAGGCAGGAAAAGGCAACACATTCACAACGAAAGCACTATTCCAAATGCTTATACGAATCTTTGATTCAAACAATTCGACTGACCCTATGAAACCAAAGGGACTAATAGTTGCATATACATGAAAATCTACATATAATGCATGTGAAACAACAATCCACTCTGCATTTTTAATGCCTTTTAACTAGTCACATTTTCTTCCACTCAACAAGAAAAGTTAGATACCTTGTCTAATCTTTATGATGTACTACAACTTGTCTTCATAGATGAGGCATCTTTTATTGGAAGTTGCTTCTTATATTCCATTGACAATCGACTGAGAAACATAAAACATGTGCACACCAAATACTTTGGGAACATTGACATGATATTCTATGGGGATCTTTACCAGGCGCAACCCATCCAAGATTCTATGATATTTGAACAACCTACAGTCAATATGCAAACAGTGACGCATGACTTTTGGAAAGACAATATAAAATGCTTTGAATTCAATACTACAATGTGCTAGAAAAATGAAACATTTAGTGCAATTATGAATAGAATGCGAACAAACATCCAAACATGTGATGAATTAACATATATCAATTCAAGGTGCATGCGGCCTACACCAACAGACCCAACCTTCCCTTACCTGTTCTACAATAATATGGATGTTGCAATGCATAACAAGTACATTGTATCGCTCATGCTCGATGATGATATCATCATCAATTCAATTGACCTTGAAGAAGACAACCATGGCAATGTACCATGTCATCAACATACAACCACTTTGCCTTTGCAACTTATCTTGAAATTAGACATGCTAGTCGAAATATATGCCTGCAACTATGATTCACAGGATGGCTTGGTGAATGGTGCAAATGGAATACTCAAAGATTATACCAAAATAGAAAAATTTGATGTCCTCTAGATTAAGTTCCATGACCCACATATTGGCCACTGACAACCAAAAAAAGTTAGCTTAGATATATAATTCAAAAACTTCTCGCGATTGGACACCTATCTTACGAATATCAAAACTAGTATCGACATCAGAAAAGACATGTCAACTAAATATTCGAAAACAATTTCCAATTAAACTTGCATGTGCACGTAAAGTCCACAGATCAGAAGGGATAACACTTGATGGTGTTGTGTTCAACCCGGCTGGAATACAAATACATGGACTTGTGTACACAACTCCATCCTGTGTCAAAAACATAGACTCCTTGTATTTGGTAAGCGATCTTATAAAATATAACTTCAAAGTCAAACATAAAGTTGATATTGAGATGCAACTCCTTAGAACAAGCACAAAATGACATATACAATATGATTACCAATCCACACAAACTAACTCATCTGTATCAATTCTCTCACTTAACACACGCACCCTGCATGCACATATGAATGATATCCTCAATGAATATAACACAATGCAATCCGATATTATGTTCTTGCAGGAAACATACATGGCATTATGCAAGCAAAACAAGAAATTTCAAAATCACAATTGCATATCAAGTTACATTACACATGGAGTGATGATATTAGTGAAAAAACATGTAACAATTTTGGAGCATATGCATTTCAAAGAAAACAATGTTGAGATGGTTGTGGCAAGAGTAATCTTCCATGAATCAGAAATTGCAATATTGAATCCCTATGTCGCTCTGCATGCAACATTTCCCAACATACTGAATGTTGTTTTAAATGCATTACAACATTTGCATTTGAACGAAACCATTATCATTCTAGGAGACTTCAATATTGACATGCTACAAAATAATTCCAGAACAAAAGGATTGGAAAACTGCATGTGCAATTACAGTCTCTTCTTTACTTTGGATAAGATAGACCATGTATAAAACACACTTATTGACCATGTATGGTCAACTATGCCTAGTTCACAATACAACCTCTTTATCTTAGACACATACCGGTATGATAACAATACAATTTGTATTGTACTTGAATTATGAAATATACATCAAGAATATTACAAAATCATATTTCCATGTCTCAAAGCATATCTGGCTAACTTGTTGCACAAAACCAAATTTTTCAGCTAGAATCATCCAACTTCTTAGTTTTTTTCTGGTTTGTAATAGATTTTGGACATAAAGAATTCTATATAGACACAGACATGGACCAAGAAAAAAAAAGGTACATGCTTCTAACACTATATGTTACTCTATTCCTTTGATTCTAGTTTACTATATGTAAATATTCCTTGTTTTTCCTTACATACCAACTTACATTCATTTTCATTGTATTTTGTACTTTCTTTCATTGAAACAAACAGAATAATTGGACAAGACAAAGAAATCTTAGCCAGAAATGTAGAATAAGACATACGAAGGTGCATGCTTCTACCCATATTCCATATTCCATTTCTTTGTATTTTATTTATTCTGTGTATATTTATTCTACTGATTTGCAGCTCATTCTTTTTTATATATAGATACTACATATCTTCCTACATATTAACTTATCTTCATGTCAATTGTATTTTTTGTGTTGCTACAATGAAATAAATAAAATTGTATTCAATATTTTTTACATGTGTTCCTACATAGCAATTTGGCTTCATGTCCATTGTATTTTTTGCATTGCTACATTGAAAAAAAAAATAGACTAATTGAACAAGAGAATGAAGCATTATGTGCCATAGTTGAGTAAGTTGAAGTACAATCTTCCAAAAGGTATACAAACAGTAATAGTAAAACAAACATAATGAATATGCTTAATGTACATCCATATCAATTATGAACAATGTACAATGCATATGCATATTTAATTGTTGTCATGTTCGATGTATAGATGTTTGCATCAGAAAACGTTGGACAAGTGACATGGTAATGAGTAGTCAATCATCGCAAACATCGACACAATGGCAATGCCAAAGGAAAATATTCATAGATTATTCTCCTGCTATGTTTAGGAAACAAATATCTTCAGTTATTTATTCAACTATGCCATGATAAATATGTTTATCTCATTTATAACACATGTTTTTTAGTTCACAAGAACTATCCACAAGTACAAGTGAAATGCCCAACATAGTGCAAGGTCCAAAGACTAAGAGGTATGGTTACAAAACTCTAACATGCATACTTTATCCAAATTGTGCATCTACTTGTACATTGATGAAAAAGAAAAAGAAAAAAAAAGGATATATATACAAACTGCCATTCACGTTACTTTTCTTGTTCAAAAAAAAATTCACCAGGTCTAAACTTATACCACCCAATATGCTATCAATAGAAGGTTTGAACAACCGTCGAACTTAACAATTGTTCATCGAAAACATAATGGTCATGTATAACACCTACTTAAAAAAGGCAAACAAAAGTAGATGCATTACGCGTGAAGACATGACAGACAACGAAGCCATGATGATAGTTACACTAACTATCCCTACACAAATCATTGAAAAACATGAAGAGAAGATCTCTCCAGGTAATGGGATATCCATTACAAATTTCAATATATTACCGAAAACAATATATGACCGTGGTGATTGTGATCGAATTATATTGCTCAATGAAACAAGTGTTGTCGAAAAATTCCCACAGTTTGCTCAGAATATCATTTCGTACCAGACACAACAATGAACCAATTTGCAGAGAACAATGACATTTACCCAATTGAAACCATTGGTGCAGCTGTCAGATTTGCAAGAAAACTTGGCTCGCAAGATATTCTCCATATAAAAGATGGAAATTCGGACAATGACAAGGCAACGATACTATTTTCCATACCCTTTTTTTTGTCCTTTGCTTTGACATGCTCATATAGCTCAGACATATTAGATAACTATTAAAGTGTTCCATGGGAAAACTACAATTGTTCGACACCTATGCATATTTATTTTCCTCAATGGAACAACAATTGCATAAAGGGCAATTTCCAATTATGTTGTTAAAAAATATAATGAAGAAAAGAGATGTTAAAGAAAGGATATTTTGCACAACCCAAGCAACATTTATAACAAAATTGCACACATAAATAGTACAGGATCTCAAGGAACTAACTAGCTCCACAACTATTGTATGTATACATATACACCTCCAACAAAGATTTACACAAAAAAAAATCCTTCAACAGATTTGTGCATCTTTTTTGTTGTAGACATATATATTGTATTGTTCAATATATTAACTACTATGTTCATGTGTGCAGGTTGAGGGTGCTTTGGTTGCAGAAAATGCCTACTCGACCCCCTTCAATCATGTATGTGCCAATTTCAATTCTCATGCTTCTTCATTTGTGTTCATAAATGATGGCATAATTGATTGTCTACACCGTGGCGCAAAATTCCCTTACATATATAGTCATTGCATCAACGTTGTCATCCAAACCCTCAAAAACACAATTATACATTGTACAATTAGACAACATGTATTACAATATGTGTTTCCTAGGTTGACATAATTTCCATATGAAGTATACCTGCAGAGAAAGGCAAATATTGTCTACATGCTATGTGACTTCCGTGTCCATAGAAAATTATCCTTA